>MNCI01018361.1:626916-763381 GCA_015680685.1 Gnetum montanum
CGATATCGCGTCGACCGCGATATCGCGTACGCGATATCACGACCTAGTGTAAGTCGCGTCTCATCATGTATGAATGCAACATATGCTTGTATGATCACCCCAAGGGCCAATGCCCAATATTGTTACATTTACATGAGCATTGGGGAAACACATTACATCCAGAGTTCGTATAGAGATACTGTGTTCAATCACAGTGGCAACAATCCCAGTCGTGGGGGAGACCACCCTTAGACTGGAGGCACCCTTCATATTTTCCGAATCCAAACGCTTATCATGTTCAACACCCTGTTTCTTCAACTGGGCCACCATACTCTATCTCATCACAATAATATTCTCCACACTACTATCAACCCATACCTCCAACAAAACCACCACCTTGTGCACCTTACATCCCTCCTAACTTTCAACATTCTCATCCTCTCCCTCCTTCCACAATGCCACCAACTGTTCCTAAGGTGTTTGTACCACCGCAACCCATGAACAACACTTGTGCTATTACTACTAACAGTAGTGAAGAGCCTCCTCAACATCAAAGGCATCCTTTCTTTAAACACGGCCGTAGAAAGGGACAACATAACTCTGAGGCCACTACATCTTCCAACCCAGCACAAGTCCAACAATGTGGTGCGCCCTTACCTTCGAACCCAACGCCTCATGTAACTTCATCAGGGCCATCAACTTACACTCCAACAACCACAAGGCCCAATGAACACAACCATGGGAGGCATCAGTCCAATCCTTGCATACCATCTAATGGTCCTAAACATCATAGTGGGTCAACTTGTTATCCGGGAACTACATCGTATGAAGTGCCCCACTGTGTTTATTATAAAGTGTGTGAAATCCAAGGTGATAAGTATGGACCAGCTTCAATATTTCCAATATGCAAGGATCCTCNCAACGGCGCCAATGATGAGTGGCGAGATACCCCTACACTCCACCACACGAATACTAGCATACACGCGCGATCCGGTCGAACTTCGCAGACTAAATGCCTTAACGCCACAAGAAACACTTGGGGTTAATNGACCAAGAGGGAATGATTAGGGTGTGACATCAAGGGGACTTGTGGATTCTCTTTGGTGACTTTTGTGGGAGTTATCATGCAATATGGTTGTACTAAGATCCTTGTAGATCTAATGAAAAATGGGAGTAAGAGTAATCAAATGGGCACTTGAAAATCAAACATTGTTCTAGGGGGTCCCACTGGAAAGACATGTACCCATGCCTGAAGGTTGGTGATTTCTCTGGATTCAGTAAAGTGAAAAAAAAATAAGAGAGAGAAAAGAAAAGAAAAAGGAAGTGCCATAAAACAAAGAAAAAATCACTCCTCCCTTGTACTAAACGCCAAGTGATCGTACGCCTTGTTGTTATGGTACTCTCATAGTTGCTCATCATGGGATGAAACAATGCGATGTCACTGATTAGAAGGATAGACTTGGTCCTGATCTTGGAACAATGGGTTAATGACACCTTAATCATGTTTTACACGCAGGATTCATTGTGCCCTGGGTCAGTCACCTCATGTCCTGATCTCTACGATCCCTTTCTATACTTCGTCTCATCTCACTGTTCATGTAATTGTAGCTCATGTTCCATGTAGCATAAAATTTTCATCTCATTCCGGTGATATTTATACGTGTGTGTTTTGTGGAATTAGTGGTGATTACATTTAACCCTTCTGGTGCCCACGGACACTTTAAGTGTGATTACACAAGGGCATAATAGGTTGAAACCTGCTTTGGAGAGGACCCACTTGTGTAATTTTGTTGCAATCTTCATTAATTCTCTAGCTAGAACACACAATTTTTTACCCTTAGCTTCATTTTCATAAGTTTCTTTCCCATTTATTAACCCTCAAAACTTTAACGTTCCAATGTACCATTACATTCTCTTTTCTTCATAACCGCCAAATTTTTTAATTGTTAAATTCACATCATTATCATTTAAAGTGCCTCTCGAATTCATGAAATTACCCTTGCATATATTAATCCTTGTCAATGTCCTTGTTTTACACCAATAATTTCAAGAAAATCATTAAAAAATTTGGTCTTTTCATGTGTCTCACCTTAGTTGGAACGAGATATCGCGTACGCGATATCGCGTCCTATGTGATATCACGTACGTGATGTACCGTATGCGATATCGCGTCCTATTTACCTATAAATAGGAACCCCTGCCACAACACTTAGCATCATTTGGCTATTTACGCAGGGGAAATTTTTGAATTTTTTCTCTGTGACTTGCGATTGTGTGACCCTTGCTTTTTCACTCATATTTCACGCGCTGGTGCTCCGATTTTAATTCCGTTTGAACCTGCTTGAACCCAGAGTGTTCAATTTAGTCATGGGGGAGAGACATTTGCTGAAAAGTGCCTAAATTTTTTTGAAATTTTCATCGCCCAAAGGATATCAATTAGGATAATTAATACTAACACTTAGAAAAATTGTGCCAAAAATCATATGACCTTAAGTATACAGGGAGATTAACAATGAAACCCACCTAAGTTATAGGACCCATTATCATAATTTTCGGGCACGATCACACGATAACATAAGATCTTCAATTAAAGGCATGTAGTAAGGTATAACTTGAATTTGAAAACAACCTTACTAACGTTTGGCCTGTGTGATTGTAGATGGCCCCGAAACGTTTACAGCAGAAGGGTCCTACCCAAGGTGGAGCAAAAAAACCTAGGAGAGGTAGAAGGCAAGGTCCTGCCGGACAACATACCGAACAGGAGGTGCACTCATTCAGTATCCATCAAGAAGAACCTCCTACCAGATGATCCAGGTAGGCAGAAGGAGGAGTTGCTGCTGTGCCTGAACCGGGACAACAACTCACGTTGCCCACGAAATTTATTTAGGCTATCCATACGAAGTCCACAATTGCTTCAGTGATTGTGGAACTTAACTTCGAATATTTTGCAGAGTTCACTCCTAAGGCTGTTAGGGATCACCTTAAAGGGTCTCCCTTATGGCCTGTCCTCTCTGAAAATGGTGCCTGGTACTTAGGTGAAACATACCTATTCTAGCACAATAAGGAGCAAGGCACCACGGTTAACATCGGTGGTGTGACAGTAGATTTTTCTACATAGGTGATTTCGGAAGTATTAAACCTTTCGAATTCAGGCCCCCATGTTGCTCGATTATCCACTCGATCATACCCTGATGTGCGAAAAGATTTGTTAGAGAAGGCTTATGGCAGAGATAAAGCTTTTTGTGAGCTAACGACAGAAGAGCAGGTTTATTTCAAAATCGGAACCTATCACCTCTTTTCCACTAAAGGTTTGAAAAGAATATCAACGTATGTGGTAAGAGGATGTGCAATGTTGATGGGAAAGGTTAATGCTAACCTTCCCTATCTATATTTGATAGAGATCCTAAGGCGATTCGAAGAACGGAAGTCAGGGAAGATGGCACTCCCTTTTCCCTGCCTTATCAGAAAACTGTGCCAACGGGCTGGTATTCGGGGATATGCAAATGACGTCCTCCGAAAGGCCCAAAATGCTTCTTATGTTGAATTATTAAAGGTGCCAGCTCCAAGAAAGAGCACTGGCGAAGAGCTAGGACCAGATGAAGAAGAAGAAGAGCAGATGAATGGATCACTTGCAACTCAACTTGTAGGACCCGGTCAACCTCCAGCCATAGGTCCCAGCCAACAACAAGAAGCAGGACCCAGCATAAGCCAGGATCAGCCACCGTTGCAAGACTACAGACCATCAATGAGCCATCTTAGGGCCATCGTCGAGATGGTTAGTTGGGGAAGTCGTGATGACACAAACCTCTTACATGTCATCGATGATGCCGACCAGCCTACGATTTCAGTAGATCGCACACGGGGTGAGTTATCAATGTAAACAGGAGGAGGGGAAAGCAGATGGTCACAACAGATCTCTGGACACGCAGCATCTTTTCAAGTGTAGTTAGAGACTAGTGAAGGGGCCACTGTGGTGGTCATGCAACACCAGGATGCCGTGGGAGCTGCTGAAGTGGTCGCTGACCACATCAAAGAGTCCTTTAACGTGCCTGTTGTACCACCGACAGATCCTTTAGGAGCACAGGATGCTGAAACTATTGTCGGAACCTCAATGACTCCTATAGAACATGAGGATGCATTGGACAGATTACTTCAAACAGGACAAGTTTTGACGTCCCTGTTTGACATCCCCCAGGATGTAACAACAATTCAATCAGACCTCATTTCCATAAAGGGGAAGCTGGTCCTATCTAAAGTAAGGGCAGAGCATGCTGAAGCTGAAGTGCAGAAACTACAAGAGCAGCTCGTAGCCTTACAAGCAGCACAATGGGATCCTTTGTAATTTGTTCCCGCAGACCAACTAGACAATTTTAGAACCGAGCAACTAACAAAACTAATTGTAGAAAATAAGGTGGCAGAAGAAAAGGAGACGGCCACTTGCGATGCCTTCGCAGCTCAAGTGCAAACTCATGCGCATCTTAAGGTACTCAAGGCCTTACAAGAAGAGAATAAGCAGTTGGTTGCAGATAACCTTCGGTTGACTTCTGTGAAGAAACAAAAGAATGTTCTCGATGAACACTTTCATCAGTTATGAGAACAGTTCATTCGGGTCAACCAAGATGTAAGCCGTTTAGCCAGAGAAAATCAAACCCTCTCAATGGAGGAGATACGTGCTATTCAACAAAAATCAGCCGTCGAGATTAGCACGTGGTAGAATGAGGCTAAATGACACAAGAAGCTGAAGGAGCATTTCTGTGATCAGGTGGGGATGTACAAACAAATCCTAGAGAAGGAGATCCATATGGCCAAAGCTCAAATCAACAACATCAGTGCTCAGCACACTGATTGGGGGGCCATATTGGACACTTATGCCTACGTCCACCAAGCAGAAATTAAGAACCAAGACCTGCAGATCCAAGACTTGACTGAATACATGGAGTTGGCAAACCTTCGATATGCCAACCTGGCCATGTTAACAGTAGGGTGCCCGAGGTCAGAGCTCAAGCAACAGGTAGCTTCTACCCACATCAAAAATGAAGCAGAATTTGCAGAGCAAAAGAAGTTGGCTAAAAAACTAGATGTCACAAATTCTGAACTTGCGGTGGTAAAAGAAAGCTACCAAGGATAGAAATATGTGGCAATCGACTTGGCTCGATGGCTAATAGAACTTCACTAATACAAAGATAAAGCTAGAGCCTATGAAGAGAAATGACGGGTGTTCGCGGCATGGTATGTCAAGGCTAATCAAATGTTTCCACAACTACCCTGTCCGTGGGAAGTGCTGACTCCATCAAACATTGGAGCATCAGCATGGACGACACAAGACCCTCGGACCAAAGAGGAGAAGCTCCAGGCTATTTTTCAGCATCGTTAACCTTCAAAGCTTGGAGCATGTGACAAAGGGAAAGCACCCATGGAGGAGCCACCGCCACCAGGAACTACATGAGTTCCACATTTTTGTAGTTGTAGTATTTTTTCTCTATGTTGTGTCTTCCCACACTGCGGCATTAGTCCATTTCTTTTTCCAGTTAATAATCCCATACATATCGACTGTGTAATCATTGAAGCTTGTTCTCCTTGTAACTCAAGGATGAGTTTTTATTCAGTCGTGGGGGTATTATGAGACACGATTCGCATAGGCCACGATATCGCGTACGCGATATCGCGTCTGCCGCGATATTGCATCTTCCCTATGATATCGTGTACGCGGTATCGTAATTCACCACCATATCTATAAATAAGATGTGGCTCTCCCTTGTTCAGGATCCCAATTTTAGAGTATCGAAGCTCTGGTAGTTTGATCCCTCCAGAGTTAGTTTTTTTCCCGTGTCTGCCCACAGTGTGGTGAATATAATTGTACGGTGTCTTTATTCGAGTGTGCCGTACTTGGACACGCACATGACCGGCAATAAATATTGAGATTACTTCATCATTGCAGCATTCACTTAGTTTATTTATTTGTTATTTATTTAATGTTATTTATTGCTTTCATAGCGCGGTGTGAGTACGACTTGATTACGAGCATCTACGGATGTGTACGGCTAGTCAAGGAATCGGTTACTCATCGTGATTAGTCTCTCACCCTTAAACTCCTAGAAGCGAAACAAGTACAACTTGATTACGAGCATTTAAGTGTGACTGCTTAGTAGCCCAGTGGCGTATCCAGGATCTACTCTTGGTAACCCAGTGGCGTATTTGGGATCTACGCTTGGTAATCCTAGTGGCGTACCTAGGAGCTACGCTTGGTAGTCCCAGTGGTAGTCGTGCACGAGGTCCAAGATGTGTACGATTGATCAAGGAATCGGTTGCTCGTCACACTTAGGCTAGATTAGATTTTCTTTACCCTTTTCCTTCTAGCTTAGATTAGTTAATATTATTTTCCATTGCCTTCAGGAGTAGCTTAGGTTAGAACACATCATACACCTCATCTAGACTAAACCATACGTGACATATGCAATACTAGTCTAGGTGGGAAGGCAGCAAACTGCGACCTAAGGCTAACTATCTAGGTGCCACAACTAGTCCATTTGTGGAGTTCGACTGGATTGCGTGTGCGATGCTCGTTTCGTATGGTTGAGTGTAGGGGTACCTCGCCACTCATCAATGATGGACCATAAAGCACTTCAATTTTTAAACTCAAAAAAGAAGTTGAGTGCAAAGCACATGAAATGGGTTGCACAATTACATGATTTTAATTTTTTGTTAAAGCAAAAACGTGGAAAAGCCAATATGGTGGTTGATGCATTATCCAAGATGCATGTGGTTAGTTTTAGCATACCTCATGTGGAAGGTATTGCTGATTTTGCTTCTTTGTATGAGCATGATAATGATTTTGGGTAGGTTTGGAGGAGCTTGACATGTCAGAAGTTTAAAGGAGGTAAAGGTATGGATGAATACTATATGCCTTTGCTAATTCCCAAAGATCCATGGGAAAGTGTGTTTATGGATTTTGTGAGTGATATTCTGAAGACCAAGAATGGTAATGATACGATTTTTGTTGTTGTGGATAGGTCCTCTAAGATGACACATTTCATTCGATGCAAGAAGGTGAGTGATGCTTCTCATGTGGAAAATTTATTTTTCCAACATGCTATGAAGTTGCATAGTATTCCTTTGAATATTATTAGTGATAGAGATTGCAAGTTCATAAGTCACTTTTGAAGATCCCTTTGGAAAATTTTGGGGACCAAGTTAAATTTTTCTCATGTTTATAATCTATATTCTAATGGTCAAATGGAGGAGGTTAATAAATTAGCTGAACATATTAAGATGTTTGTGTCATGGTCAGTCCAATATATGGGAGAATTTCCTATGTCATGCTGAATTTTCTTATAATAAGATTTTTTATGTTGCCATTGGTAAGAGCCCATTTGAGGTGAATTATGGGTTTTATTTAAAGATGGTGGACAATGTGAAGAGCTTTGAGGAAGAAGCTCAATTGAGTGTTGATTTTGTGTAAGAGATGAGGGATCTCCATGCACAAGTGAAATGCAATCTTAAGAAGAAGGTTGAAGAGAGAGTCTTCAAGAGGAATGATGGAAAATGGAAGTCTAATTTTATAGTTGGTGACTTGGTTTGTGTATACTTAAAGAAGAAGATATTAAGAGGTGTCAACTTCTTCAAGTTGAATGCCAAGAAGAAGGATCCTTTTAGAATCAAGGCCAAAATTAATTATAATGCTTTTGAGATTGACTTATCCAACAATTTTAGTATTTATTTTATTTTTAATGTTGTATATCTTGTGCGTTATCATTGACCTTCTAATGAGAAGACATTTAGGGTAGCATTGATGAGTTAAAGGGGGTTGTTGATCAATCCAAATCTTTAATGGAGAGGAAGACAATCATACTCAAGTGGAGGGAAGCTTCAAGCACTTAGGAAGTAAAGAGGCATGAGTACTTTGTCTATTTGAAGGATCAATATGCTAATGCTATTTTGTGGATCCATGAGACCAAACTTGTTGAGTGGGGGATTAGTTCTACCCCTACTCCATTTTTCATCTTAGTTCACTTTTTGAAGCATGGAAAAGCTAGTGTAGGAACACATCTCCCAATTCCCTTGTACTTCTCCCTACGAGTTGTTTTTGCAAGTTTCTAGCTCTAGGAAGGAATCTTGAAAGTTCATGAAATGTCTTGATGGAGACTTGAGATTTTATAGAAGACATCTTAGGCTCATAGGAGATGTCTTTACTAAACTAAAATCTTCTTAGAGGAGACATCTTGTAGATGAGAAGATGTCTTGTACAAAACATCTTGGACCTTGGAAAGACATCTTGGACACTAGCAAGAGCTCTTGGGTATTTGGGAGACATATTGTTTTAGTGAAGACATCTCATACTCATGTGGGACATCTCACCAGCATCCAAAATTAATAGGGAGACATCTAAAAAGGCTAGGAGACATATTGTTCAACTCAGTGAAGCTCCAATGTGGTAATTTTGATGAAAAACATCTAGGGAAAGTAAGATCCATGTGGAAAACATCTAGAGAGCCATTTGGGAAATGTTCTTTGGGAGTATCTTTGATTTAAATTCTTATTTCTTTCTTTAACTTTATCATTTTTTTCTAGTTTTTTATAAGAAGTGTGTCCTAATCTTTTATGCTAAATTTTGGCTTCTTCTTCATTTGTTGTTTAGTGCTTGAAAATGCTTTGATATGGATCGTTGTGTATTCCTTTTTCTAAAGTAGTAATTGAAAAATGGTTTGGTTATTATCTTGGAAATCTTGGGTTCCACTGAAGATAATGGGACATTTGGCTATGTTCTTACTGTAGCTTATGGTGGCTAGCTCTAATACTAATTTTGTTAAAAACTTCTTCTTGAATTATTGACTTTTGTAGTTTTAACTCTTAATCTGCTAAATGTGATAATTTTGGAATGTTTGAAATTTTGGAGAGTGAGAAAATTAGTTATTAAAATCTTATAATGCATTTGATATGATGGTTGCTTGATAATTTAGTTACATTGATGAGTGATGATAATGAAGTGATAATTGAGAATGGAAGTTGATACTAGTGATAAATGTATAAATGAGAGAAAAGAGGAATATGAAAAACCATGAAATTGTAAAAAAAAAAAAAAAAAAAAAAACCAAATGTCAACTTTATTACATTCAAAACAAGGCATTTCATTCATGTATGGCCATAAAATTTATAGGAAATAATTGGGATCATACTTGGGGAACGTAAGAAGTCATTCCCCATAGTGAAACTAAAGAAATTTATGTAAAATAAAGGTGAGTTGGAATCAAAATAGTTTACATTTTTCCATCAACTAAAAGATAAATAAAAATACTTAATTTTGTGTACATTTGTCTTCATGTGGCTATGGCATTGGACATTAATTATTAACACTTTGAACATAATAAAGTTTCATTTCATTTCATTTTCATTACAAATTCAAAGGATATACTTAAGTAAATTAGTCCATGATGTCTTCTTTTTGATGAATAGTCTTGGGCTACTAATTCATCTAGATTCTATACAACTTGCAGTAAATTTGGTATCATTGTAGTTTCCTATTTTCATATGCATGATAGATGGATTACATGGAAGAAGACTTCTAGCCTCTATAGTTTGAGTAGAAAGAGAAAAAAAATGTAAAAAATTATTTTTTGATCTTGATAATTTATTTAACATTGATAATAGTTTGCATCTAGCTTTTCCAAATATTTTTTAAAGGATGAAAATATATTTTTTCTTTTAACTCTAAAGTTACTTATGAGATTATTACGAAGAATGATTTTATTCATTAAAAATTCAATAAAGCCTATAATATGTAATTATCATGATACTTTTGGATGAGAAAAATAAAAGATATTTGAAGAGCTCTTACCTTTTCAAAAATTCATATTTTTTATGGTGTCTTATTCATCAATGTCTTCCTATTGACACTCATCTTAAACATATGAGAATTGTTTCTTCTCAATGTGCTTGAAAATGGACATTGAAATTTGCCTTTTAATTGTCTTATGGACTCTTTTTCTCATGTTTTTTTAATTTTCTTATTGCATAGCATGCTTAGAAATGGACATTGAAAATTTGTAACCAATTAGCTTCAATATACAACTATTTTACAATACCAAGAGCATAACTACAATATCTCTTCAAGAGTTAAATATTAATTTTTTAAGGATGTTACTTTTTAGCTACAACTTCAAGCAAAACAATTCCTAGTAAAAGCTAAGTAATTAATTTATTTTCTACAAAACAAATTTCTTTCTATTTTGAAGGCTTAAGGATGGGAAGCTTTCAACTTCTATTACTATTTGTTCATTATTTCTAATTGATGTATTTTTTGTCTTTAGAGAGAGTTTGCTCCTTCTCTTTATAAGAAACCTTTTAGTGATAAGTGAAAACCTCTGAGAGTACTTCTAAATAATGATAAGACCTGATTCTTTTCCTACCTTAGAGGAAAGGATTTTAAAGATTGATTGTAAAGATGAAAACTTGGAAAGGCTTCCACAAAACCTTTGGGTTTTTTCTTTAGACTCTCTTTTCATTCATATGATGTACTCATAATTTTATTATTATCATCATTATTTAATGTTTTAAATTCTAACATTTTCTACAAATGTATTTAAGCATCATTAATTCCATGTTCACAGTGCTAGTGATATGATAAATTTAAGTTTTTTAAAAAAATTTGGTTCCAAGCTATTGTAATATTTTTTATACAAAAAATTTTCTATATTTTCACCCTCTTAATTTTTCCCTTTCAAGATTTTCTTACATTTAATGTTCATTTTTCTACATCTTTCTTTCTTAGCTATATTAGGTTTTTCTTTCATAACTAAGTAGGCTTTCCTTTGCCTCCAATTTTTCTTTTATAAGTACATCATAGTTTTATTTATAGGGTTTTTTGTTGTTTCATAACTACATTAAATTATTTTTATTTTATTTTGTAGCCACATTAAAGTAATTGTTGATACTTAATTGGTTAGAACATGTAGATTCCGAATTTGCAAGTCATAGATTTGATACTAATGAGTATGCTTCTACTTAAGTTCTATGAAGTGTCTTAGGATGCATATAGTTAAATAGTTTCGATTCTAACTCCCTATAGTTATTTTTCAATCATTAGTATTTTTTAATGATAACATAAGGCTTTTTACCTCATTTTTTTGTTTTATTTTTTTATTACTCATTGGTAATTTTCTTCATCAACCAAGTAATGATCTTTAAGTAATGGGTAGTGCTCAATCCTTTGAATAGAAAAAGGAAATGGATTTTATTTAGATAGTTATTATTAGCTAATGAATTAAGTGGTTAGATCATTAACTTATTAGACAAGGGTTTGCTATTATGAGTCACACTTGATGCATCATTATATTTCTCCATGATTTTTCTAATGCATTATTTACTTTGAAAAAAAATGGAAATATTTTGTTTCCATCAAATTTTTCTCTTAAATGAATGTATTTGCTTATTGTAAATAGATATATTCATGTAAGAACCCACATGGAAGTACATGATTAATGTTTGTAGACTAAGTTTTTTTATTACGATAAATTGAACTAGGAAGTAGTGTCATCATTACTATATCTATTTTAAAGCTACATATAAGTATTTGCTATCACCTCTATGGTTGTTTGTTGCTTTTGATGTGGCAAGATTATCATAGTCACTTCATCTTATTATTCCAATGTGATAAAAAAATTTGTTTCATTACTTGAAATAATATGATATTCTTTGAGCAAGTTCATGGTAATATCTCTAGCTAAATTGAGAAATCTAGGATACTGCTTCTTGCGCTGAACAAGTTTTAAAAGTCATTTTTTGCTTGATTATTGTTCAAGAAACTTCCTGCAAATGGCTCATCATTAGGTAATAGCCTCTAGTATCCCTTATAGGTGATTAATGATTTGAGCTTGATGCACCTAGACTTGCACTAGCACCTATGGTTCTAGTTGCTACAGCTCCAATATTTAGTAAGGATGACACATCTTTAGTTAGTTTGAGAGGTGACTTATCCTTCATTTTTTCATGCCATAAGGATATGAGTGCTTTCCAAAGAACATCATTAGCATACCTAGTAATTTCTCCCTTTTAACAAAGTTTTCAAATTAAGCATAAAAATGAAAATGTTTTCCTTCCCTTCTAACTCTCCTTGAATCTTATTTTAATCTCTAAAAATTGAAGTTGTGATAGGTTAAGAGGAAATTTTCCACTTAATATTGTACATGCCCTTGCAAAGAATGATGTAACTTTGTTGGGCCATACTATAGGATTAATGTAGTACAAGATGATCTTATAGTAGATCCTCTCTACTTGATCAAGTGAGCCATACTCTTTTTTATCAACTTTTTATGTCCTCTTCATCCATTTCTTGTTACTTTTGGCATCTAACTTAGTGGACACTTTAGCAACCTATGTTCCAACATTTGGAAGTCCTCGTGCTTCTATGATGGCCTTGATAGAGTAGGGATGATGATGTCCTTAACTTTAGCAATCACATCTTTTTCATGATTGTTCCAGAAAATATATGTTTCTCCAAAGTATCACTCCTCATTGGCTAAGAAGTATAACTAAGAAGGAGATTCTTATAAATTCTCATGAACTTCTTGGGGTGTAGACTTTAAAAATGATTTGAAGCTAAATTCCTAAATGACTAAGCTCTAAATCTTCTTTTTTCTAATTTTGGTAGGACATGCTTTCATAAGGGTCATCACCAGATTAGGTTATGGTTGAATTGTCTCATCTTGCATAAATTAACCTATGCATGCTATGGGAATCTACCTAATAAGTACCATATCTAGTTCCTCCCTTATGGATCCTATTGCATGGATTGTTTGCTGTTCTTATTCTTGTCCATCTCCACGTCCTCACACGTCTCATGCACCTCTTGGTCTTTTTTCCTTTGGTTGTAATAAGCCTCTTGCCCCTAAAATGCATTTTGGTATCATTTGTAATCACATTAATAATAAATTATTAGATTTTGAGATATTTCATAATGTTTTATTCTAAATAAGCATTGGTATTATCATGATTCAAAAAATTTTACTATTTAAGCCTCTAGGTGATTACGTTTTAGTGTTTCCAAGGTCCTAAAGTAGCTAAATCATCTTAATTTTTAATTGAGATTATTTTAGTGTTGCGTATCTTAGAAATTCAAAAATTAGGATGTTATAAGATTTTCAAATTGCAATTTAGCAACCCCCATGACATAGAGCTCAACTTTAGAGCTCATAGGTCTTTGAATGGCTTGAAGTAAAGGTCTAGATCACAAGATACGATCCATGGAAGGTCTAGACTTTGAAAAAAAATAGTGTAATTGAGAAATGATGAAAATTTTCTAGAGGTAGGCATGTATATATTGGTTTTATATATCACGTTAACATTGATGGGGTTACATTGAGTAAGCTTGCTACATCAACGTGGGTAGTTGAAGAAAATTTTATAGAATTTTTGACATTTTAATTGAATTTCTTGGGAGTTTGAAAAAGATTTGACCCATAAAAAGACTAAGGGATCGATATTAGAGATCTAAAAGACTTAGTAAAGATTTGAAATGATGATTTAGATATGATTTGAAGCCTTAGAACTTAGAAATTAGGATTTTTGAGGTGTTTAAAGCATGAATTTTAAATTGAAACAGAAGAGAAATGGTTAAGTGATAACATATGAAGATAAGGTAGTAGCATTGTGATTTTTGTAATATGTGAAGTTGGTTCATGATTAAGATCCCCAAGAGCTATACAAGTGGATCCTTCTTGAAGCAAGCTTTGGCCTATAATATCCATGTATAATCATCTTACTAAGCATGCATGGGCACTTAGGAAATGAAATGATGATTTGATTCTTGTTCCAACATACATGTAACTAAAGTTCTTGGAATCCTACATTATACTAAAAAAAATAATTAAATTCATAATCACACATATGAAACAAATTTAGAAGGGATTGTAGAAGTGGGATGTGAGGTGCTTTACCATGCTCATAATGGATTTTACATGTAAAAAATAATCAAAATAATTTCCATACTGATGAGCAGCCAGTAGTCCCTACACCTAACCATATGAATCACTAGTGTTCACTAAGCGATCTGGTTGAATTCCATAGACTTTAGTTCTCTAAGTACACTTTGCCTAGGCAATGACTTTAATAGACATGATCATTGTCTTCTTAGTTTCACTTGTGAAGTACAAGTGTATGGTTAAGTGTAACTAAGGCATATGATTTTTATCATTTTATGTTTATTTTTTGAATTGCCTAAGTGTCAAAAATAAAGTATTTAAATGCATAATTAATCTAATAACTAATTAATGCTTAACTAGTCCTAACATAAGCATCCATTCCCATCTTTCATACACATCCTGAACATGTTACAACACTATTGGGTTACCAAGAATTAAGTGCTATTCAGATTACCAAGCATTAATCGAATGCTTGAGATGGTCATACTTATGTGCTTTAATTACCACTATGAATTAATTAATTAAATGCATTAAAGTAAACTGCTTAAATAATAAATGCATAAAGTAAACATTAGGCTAAGTCCAAGTGTTGCAAGGTTTATAAAGAAAGCTTGTATTTATTGCCATTCACACTAAGGTTCTCAAGTACAATAGTGCTTGAATAAAGATTTGTACACTTCTCAACTCCTATTGCAGGTACTTAAAAAAATTCTAACTTTGGAAACACAAAACTATAAGATTTCTGCTAGCTACTAATGAATGGATGCTATAAATGTGGTTGGTGCATGCATTTATATAGGTAACAAAAGACACTGTGTCAATGTGTACGCATTAATGTGTCAAACCCTACATTGATGTGATCGCATCAACAGGATTGTATCGATGTAGCACATGAATGACAACTCATCACATACCTATCTAGTGGGATTCGAAACCAAGTCCATACCTCTTCCAATTACATCACATTATGCTAAGGCCCACCACCCTGAGAGTAGCTAACTACCATGTGAAGACAACATTACTTAAACTTGGAAATATACATTAAATTTCATAAAATAATTAAATCATCAATATTATGTAAGTTATAAACCTTGGTCATTGGTTAGAGGGGTGCCTTTAGGCATGGGTTACATGTATTTCTAATGGTAACCCAAGAATTATTTTAGCATATGTTAATTAATTAATTATTACTTGTTGCCCTTGCTAGAAGACTACCTTTATGCATAGGTAACATGTCTCTTTAGTGTCATAATAAGCAAACAATTATAATAAAAAAAGATTTCACAAACAAGAAAAACATGAATGATAGCATATCCAAGCAGAGTAGTGGGGCCCATAGTAGAAGTTGATAGAATCAATAATTTTCTTTGATGTCATACCCTTTTCCACCCTCTTGGTCCTTCCTACTTTTTTCAAGGTATAATGATCATGGGTCAATTTTAGTTTTAATTGTGATAAGAACCACACTATTTCTATGGTAAGGGCTTCTTATTACTAGAAATAAATGAATGAATAATGTGATCTCATTACCTTGCATAATTATTCCTTCAATGATTTGATAATATAAAACATAATCCCAACAAGAAAATTGGCTCCTACACATAAGTGGTTATTTTATTAACAAAATTTTAAAATCACTTGTAACATAAGAAAAATGACTCAAAGAAAATAGGATACATATATATATAGATAAATGGGAAAATATTAAGAAATAAAACACATATTAAAAAAATAAGAAAAATAGTATAGAAATAGAAAAAATTTTAAAAAGTGTAAAATAAGTGCAAAATGTCCTTACAAGATTTCAATTAGAATGGGTATCTTCCACATGACTAAGGTTCATGGCGAAGGTATGAAAGATGGAGGTTGAGATTACATTGGTGGAAATGTAGAAGTCCCTAAATGGTTTGAGTTATTTCATGTTAATAAGAAAAAGTTTTTGTGGGATGTCAAGCTGGTATATTTTCATGGCACTTGATTTGAACATAGAGTGAACAACATAAGATCCCTCCCATAACATTTGAAATTTATTACATTGTGATACATGAGTATAATTTCTTATTTTCAAGATTGAATTATACATATTTAATCTTGGCATCATGGCATTCTTTGATGTATCTTGTGTAGACCTTATTCAACATTAGTATTATTCTGCGATTTTTATCTAACACATTGAGATTCATCATACTTTCTTTTTGTGCTAGACTAAGGTGAAGGTCAAGCTTGCATGTTGTATTTAGTATATGAAGTTCTATTTGAATGGCTAATTTAGGAAATTCTCCATACACTAATTCATATGAGGAACAACTTATAGAAAGTTTCTATGTAAAGCAATAAAGTCACAAGGTATCCTTTAATTTCATGCTTCAATCTTACCTATATTAGCTAACGATCCTCATAAGGATGCATGGAATTTCTCTATTGGTTAGTTCTACTTAACCATTCATCTAGGGATGGTAAAGTGTTGTCAATTTATGGTCAACCCCTAAGAATTACATTAGTTTTTTAAAGGTAGCATCCATGAAATGGGTATCGTTATTGATGAGTGGTGAGGTACCCCTACACTCAACCATACGAAACGAGCGTAGCATGCACAATCTGGTCGAACTCCGTAGACTAAATGCCTACACGCCCCATGGAACACTTGGGGTTAATCGTTTGTTGTCTTCCCAGACTTACTTGTAGTTGTCACGGTGTATGGTTAAGTAAGTCCGAGGTATATGATTTTTATAGCTTTTATGGTTTTTCTCCTATGCTATCAAGGTGAAGGGTTGAGAGAGCTAACTAACTCTAACTAAGGCTAAGTCTAAATTAACTAGCGTCAACATCCATTCCCACTTATCGTACACACCCTGAACTATGCAACTGTGGCTACCAAACGTTAATCGTTACTGGGATCACCACACGTAACGCACGTGCTCGAAGTGGCCGTACTAAGGCACTTAACTAGCCTAAACGTGATGAGCAGCCTAAACGTGCTGAGCAGCCGATTCCTTGACTAGCCGTACACATCCGTAGATGCTCGTAATCAAGTCGTACTCATCCCGCGTTCTAGGAGTTGAGGGTGAGAGAGACTAATCGCGATGAGTAGCCGATTCCTTGATTAGCCGTACACATTCGTCAATGCTCGTAATCAAGTCGTACTCATGCCGCGCTAATGCAGGTAATAAATAACATGTAAGAAATAACAGATAATAAATCCTATTCCATGCACTGCAAGGTTTATCCACAAAGCTCGTCTTTATTGCCATACACAACTTGCGTTCAGGTACAAAGCTGCTCAAATAAAGATCCGTTCACTTGGGGACTCCTACTGCGGGCACATGGAAAATATTCTATCTTTGGAGTGATCAAACTGCTAGAGTTTCCCTACTTTAAGCCTAGGATGGGAAATAAGGAGAGTGCCACCTCTTATTTATAGATTTAGCTGTGGACCGCGATATCGCATATGTGATATCGCAGGGGACGACGCGATATCGTGGCTTATGCAAATCATGTCTCATCATACCCCCATGAGTTAATGAAAACTCGTCCTTGAGCTCCTTACAATAATATCGAGAAGGTATGAAATTATTGAGGGGAATGGAACTAATGGGATGATATGTGAACGAATCATTATTACAAGACTTGACAAAACTGGTGTTCATGACAACAAGGGTGAACACCTTATTACAATGACATCAAGCCTTAGTTGGCAACTGAGAAAGAGAGAGAGAAAGAAGTGTTACTGCTACCAATGCCAAGATTGTGCCTTTTTTGTCCATCCATAAGCATGCCATCAATCTTGCTCCTCGCATAGCTGCTTCAAAGCTGCTCCATTCCAAGTGTTTGCTCCGAATCCAATCTGTTGTTTGTATAATCGCCATTTGCACACACAACACAATCTGATATTAGCAAGGGTAAATGAATCATCATGTAATTGATACCTTTCTTCGGTGTAAGTTCATTGGCTAAGTTGTGGTATGGCTGATATGGATCGGGGAATATATTGATGATGACTACCGAAGGTGTAGGGGTTAGGAAGAAAATCAAAAAATTTGGGGCTAGGAGAAAATAAAAAAAATAAGGCCCCGTACCCCCATGACTAATCACGAACCTTCGGTAGCATTACAATGGAGAAAGAAAAGGAGTAAGAAAGATAGATAAAAAGGGATAGCTGAAAACATCAGTGAAATGGATGTCAAGATGGAAATGAACAAAATAAAATTAATTGCAAAATGTTAGGGGAAAGAATTTAACTAATGCTCCAAATAGGAATGTCAGTGGGTCCTCCCTAAAGCAGGCTCATGCCCTTAATGCCCTAACAAACCCACATTCAAAGAGTTTGTAGGCTCTAGGAATGTCAATTGGAACAAGAGTTAAAGTCTTAACCAAAAGAATTTACCAAAAATAAAACAATGCATCAACCAAAATATATACACTAATGATACAACCGACAATGAGGTGAATAATGGAGAGAAGGATGGAGAGAAGAGAATGGAATGGAATCTCAAGAACAAGGTGGCGTACAGCCCCTTGTGTGTTTCATGATTAATGTGAATTGGAAAGTCTCATTCCAACTTCGGCCTCGAACCAACCACATCTAGTGAATTTGCATCAATGCATTCGTCCGAACCATCCTCTTGGATAACAAGAATGCCTTTTCCAAGAGTCACCACCATTCTGATGAAACAAAGGAGAGAATGGGAACACTTTTGGTTCCATAACCAATGCTTGTAGCCCAAGTTTATTCATCTAAGGGGTGTGCTTTGAATTCTCACTTTTTTTTTGTGTTTTGGGTTTTTATGCGTGAGAACCACACCATGCAAAGACTGCTTTTTTTTATTGACTCAGCTTTTGATAATTGGGTAACATCGAAATGGCAAGAAAAATCAAGAAGAAAATCATCCAAGCACCCAAGAGAATGACCAACACGAAAGCATCAAGTTCCCTTGAAGTCACACCCTTTGCAATCCTTGAGTCCTTCTTTAGTTTGAGAAATGCCCAGTCACCGAGTCGTTTAAGTTCTTATTAGAAGGGGACTGTACATTTCGAAGCCGAGTGAGATCATAGAAACTGGTGGATGGATGGATGAAGTGGTCTCATTGCCTACCATATCAAAAGAAACATACCTTAGTATCAACATTGTGACTTAAAGGTAAAAACCAAACATTAGCAATCAAAATGAAAACAGTTCATACCATCAGTTCGAACACTTATTGGGTGATAAATTTACAGGGTGGATCACACACACACACACACACACACACACACACAATGGAAAAAGTATAACGATGATGTAAAAAAAACTAGAAAATTAAAGAAATTTTTAAACAAAAACTAGAAAAGTTGAAGAAATTTGTAAAAGAAAAAATTAGAAAAGTTAAAGAAATTTGTAAAACAAAAATTATAAAAGTTAAAGAAATTTGTAAAAAAAAAAGTGTAAGACAAAAACGTTGTAAAACAAAAATGTGTAAAACAAAAATCAAAAAAGAACTGAGGGCCCCATATGATTAGCATAGGTGGCCATCTCCCCCATGACTGAGTGGAAAGGGAGAGATCCAAAATAATGAATGCCTATTTGAATTTCTTAAAAGTGTTCAACTTCTCCCAATTGATGATCTTAGATTGAGGGATGGAAGTTGGCGATGCTCATATTCCAATGTATCTATGCCTTCGTTGTTGGCATGGGTTTCCTCAGTTCGTTCCATACATATTTTTCTTCTCCTTCTAGTAGCTGTCAACCATGAGGTGTCTACTATTGGTTGTGTGGTTGCTACATACAAGCATCTTTGTTTCAATGTTTCAAGAGCACACCTGTTACATGGAGACATTTCCTCCATGTCATCACTCGATGAATCACTGTATGTGATGCATGGAACTTTCCTCTTCTCGATCTTTCCACAAATGTTTATCTTAGAGATTTTCAAGGAAAGATCACAGATCCTAAGGCATGCATCTACTGTACTAATTCATGCCCTTCCCATTATAATTGGGAAGTCCCCTTCGTTGTTGTTGACTTCAATCACCAGGAAATCAGCTGGGTAAGACCAACCACATACAGTGGTAATGATGTCCTCCACCAATCCCAAGGGAATGGTGATGGACTAGTCTACCAGCTCTAGTTGGATGTTGCTCTTCTTAAGTTGGGGTAGGTTCTAGGCGTGATACATCTCTCATGATATTAAGTTGACTCCGGAACCTGAGTCAATAAGAGCCCTATGTGGTTCATTTCCGGTGATTTGTAAATAAATTAAGGGACTCCCAAGATCAGTTAGTTTCCTGGGAAGGTGGCCTACCTTAATCCAGTCGGTTACGGTATGCGTTAACATAACCGTATGCATTAAGCTTTGATTTTGGACGGAAGGATGCTCCGAAGTGTTAGATGGTGGAGGAGTGTACATGGGCTCAATCGCTCATTGTTGCCAGAGTTTGTCTAGGCTTTTGGTTCTGAAGAAAGGTCTTCACTTTTTACAGTTGTCAGAACTAGTAGCAGGTTGGATATTTACAGCTCTCACAGTGTGACATTGCTGCGGTTGAGGAGGAAGTTCCCCTTGCATTGTTGGAGTAGGAGGTGTTATGGGAACTACTACTGGTGGAAGAGGTGTGGATGGATTTGGATGATGGTGTGGATATGGAGTGTCTCCCAGGGGAGAAGGAGTCCTTCTGAAGTACTCCCGAACTTGGTAGTGATAGTGGGGAGTTGAGTGACTCATAGAGTCACTTGGAGAAATCGGTTGCTGCACATAATATCCATAAGGGTCAGGCTGCTGGTAAGGGTACTGATGTTTCGGCGATGGCATCTTCCATGACTGTGGGTATTGCCACTGCTAATGCTGTCTGATGGGCTATGGTGGAGTTTCACTTGGATAATACGTTAGTGGTTGGTGGAATTGCCTTGTGTTACCTTGTGGATAAGGTAACCTTCGGGGTGTTTATCATTGGTTGAGTCTTGGATTAAGCGCATACACCCCAGACTCCTATAGATGCGAGATGATGGGGCAACATCCCTTAGGATGGTCATAGTGGCAGATCTCACATCCACCATCATCGTATGTGTCAGAGTCCACAACCACATTGGAGTTAGTGATTTTCCCCTTACCCTTATTATGTGCAGGGCCTAAATCTCTCTACTTTTTCTTACCTTTGTCACTACTTTGTTCAACCTTAGACTCTTCTACAATTTTTAAGACAGTTTCAATTTTAGAGTCTAAGGAACTCCATACGTCATCTACCTTAGCTGCTATTTCTATTGTTAATTTTTGGATAGACAAGGTTTTCTGGTTCACCAACTCTTCGATTGGTGACTCATCCTCTTCATCACAAAACTTCACTCCCTTCTTTCGAAGGGAGGGATCACGATTATATTCTTCCGCACTTTCCCTTTTGCATAGCTCACCTTCTTCTTTTACTACTTATTCCAACAAGCTATGTACTTCATGGGCTCTAAGTTGTGAGAGTCTCCCTTGGGCGTAAGTCCCAAGGGTTATTCTAGTTTCATGCTTTAGCCCATCCACGATGTGGTGAAGTTGATCTCGTTGAGCACACCCATGGCCCAGGCAACGATGTAACAATGTGTAGTAGCGGGCTATGGTAGCATCCAAGGGTTCATGAGTACCTTGCTTCCAGCCTTGGATCTGCTTATGCAAATTGGACACTTTGGAGTATGTTTGATACTTATCGTTGAACAATTCTAGCATCGTACTCCACCTCCTGATGGTTTCTGGTTCTAAGAACCGGTACCAACCCTCTGCTTCTTTGGTGAATGTCCTTGGGAACAACTTAAGTTTTTGCCACTCATTTTCTATATTCTGCAAGGCACAGGCATCATGGAATGCCCGTAAATGATTTTTTGGATCAACATTGTATCCCCCTTCAAATCGTGGGATATTGTTCATGTCTAAACGTTTGATCCGACTATCCTTTAAATTCCTTGTGGGAATCCTAACTGCCTCCGTTATGTCAAGCATACTTCAGGTTGCGAGTAGGGGCTCGTCATGATCGTCTCTTTCATTACGCATGTGATGTCTACGTTGTTCCCTACTCTCCCTACGTCCTTGCCCTTATCCTCTCTCTCGACTTTCCCGTCGAGGTCTTTCTTCCTTCTTACTTTTATCCTCTCCTTTATGTTCATGGTGGCTGCACTCAGATGTGGAAGGAGAGGGTGAATGATGGGATGAAGGAGAAGAAGAAGGGGAACCATCGCCATAACGATGTTTCTTGCCTTCTCTTCGGCTACTACGGCCCCAATCATGGTGATGATCTAAGTGCTCGTCCTTAGAATAAGTGGTTGTTCCCTCTATGAACAGTTGGTGTTCACGGGCATTAGAAATAGGGATATGTATTGTTGATCATAGGTTTTGATTCCCAACCTCCTCATCATCGTTAGGAGGGGGAACATCTTTTGCTAAAGAACCCGTGATAAGGGGTTCCTCATCTCCTGTACCGTCCGAAATCGTCTATCTTCGGCTGGAAGGAAACATACACTGTGAGATCACCAGACGTGCACGGATGACCCTACCTTCGCCTGAGGACGAGCTGGAATGAATGAAGGTAGAGTACCTTGGGTGGTCTGCACGTAGATCAAACAAAGATTTCCCTGAACGTACATCAAAGTGCAATACGCTGGGTTATACGTGAACGGCGTAACAGGCGTAAAATAGAGTGTAAACAGTGTAACAGATGTGAACAAAGAGTAAACGTACAAGAGCGTAAACAGAATACATACAACAATTAATGCAAACTATAACAGATTGTGGGAAGAAAATGTAACAATGGCATATCAAAATGAGAGTACAATTCACCAGTCTAACGCAGTTGTGGATTGACACTAGGTAGACGAAAAGCCCCGGTGGATGCAGAGATGATTGTGGGCTGGTTCACACTGTAGGCACAGCGTAGAGGCTGTATGCTCAACGTACAGGGTTGTCTAGCGAACAAGGTTTTTTGCTTTGGTTCTCAGCGTCTCTGCTCTCTGGTCTGCTCTAGAATTTGCCAACTGACCCGGATCTCATAAAAATTTGGGCTTTTATACAAGTTTTGATGTTAGACTCGGGTTGGGTGACACGTGGCACGTTGATCGGGTGCAAAAGCGTAAAATTTACAAGTGTATAACATGTTACATTTGCTAAGCATATACGCTGTATCAGGTGAGCGTAGACTCTGGGCGTATACATTGGGCGTATACGCTGGATGTGCTGGGCGTATACGCTAATGGTTGCTGGGCGTATATGCCGGGGCATATACGCTGATGGTTGCTGCCTTGTACCAAGTCTTGTTCTGCAGTGCTGTTTCCATGTTGTCTTCGGGGATTACATGCTGAGCGTATGCATCAGTCGTACAAGCTGGACGTACTTGTGGGGAGTGTACACTGGTCGTGCACACTGGGCGTATCCGCTGTGAACTTCGGGCGTATAAGCTGTGGATGTGAACTTGAGCGTATACGCTGGGTGTATACGCTGGGAATGCATACTTAGTGAAATTAAATATCTGATCTCCAAAGTTGCCATGTTTGATACCAGATGTAGCCGTGGTCGTCTGCGAATCGCAGTGACCTGCTTCTTCTTGGAAAAGTACTAAGCTCGAAATTTTGTGGTGTTTCATTGGCCCCTCTTTGTTGACGCTTGGAGGAATCGACTCGAGAAGCGTCGACAAAGAAGTGCAAAACACAACAAGAAACTCAATAGAGACCTTGTCCTTTGCCACCTGGCTAGACATCATCGCACCGTGTTCCATAGTACATAGGATTGGGGAAAGGGAAAATGGAGATTATGGGGACTGGTAACTTGACCAAGGGTGTGTGGTTGGTAAAGGAGATGCTCTGGTGTGTATCATGCTGATCTTTGTCAATAGCCATTATTTAGTAGACTCGAAATCAAGCCAGGCGATGTGCGTTCTTTGGCAGAACAAGACTCTTAGTTAGTGTCCAAGAGGACTTGTTGGCAAGACCAAAGCCACGTGGTGATGCATTGCATTCTTTGGAGGAACAGGACCCTTCTTTGGGGAAACTGTTGGCGGAGAGCCAAAGCCATGCAACTGGATGTTTCTTGATTGTTTTTGACATGAGTACTTGGTTCCAAGACAACTGCCTTCCCACCTGGGGCTTATATGGAAAGTGCCAAGGGTCTTAATTGCTTTTTTTTAAGCTTTGTTTTAATCTTGTACTCATGCTCAAGTGCTATGTTGTGTGTTGCAACTGCTTTAAAGTGTTACAGTGTGCAACAACATGCTCAAAGTTTTGAATGTATTAGGTGTATTAGAGGCGTGGCTAAGTAGAGTGTGTCAGTGAGTAGATAGGGAATGTACTGGGAAATGGGGATGTACTAGTGAACGGCTTAATTTAGTCATGCCACGTGGGCTGTGAACATTGCCTCATCCTGCTGCTTATGATGGAATGGGTTCTTGTACGAATACCTCTAAGCGTCATCCTGCAAACACAACTCCAAGGAGACAATAAAAGCATGAGTGAATAAGCGAGCTTATACTTAAACAGCAACTGATGGAACAAAGGCACTGGAAGAGATTTCAGGCATTGTATATAAATGGCAGCAATGTTGGTAAGATCATCTGATGGCGAGCCATGTAGTGATTTTGATGAATGAATGTGGCCTCAGATTGAGGAACCAGAGATGAACTTGCCAGTTTATAGTCTTAGCGGACTATCATGGGTTAGTTTTATGTCATAACCCATTGGACACTGCCCGTTTAGCGTCGTGGCAGACGTTACGTTACCAGTTTCTAGTCTTGGCGGACCATGAAGAGGCAAACCAGTTTATAGTCTTAGCGGACTCTATTGAATGCAACGGTGACAGTTTACTATCATGTCAGACGGGTGCTAGTTTATCGTCATTGCGGACACTATGTGGTATCAGTTTATCATCATGATGCCGAGATGAGCTGTGGTATCGGTTTTAAGTCATAATCTAGGACTGTTATGTGATATCAGTTTATAGTCGTGACCCTACGACTCACACGTACCTTAGCTTAATTTCAAGTATAGAACGATTTTAGGAACAAGTGATTGGTTGGATTGGTAAGCTCATTCCCTTCCATATCAGCTAACTTGAATGCTCCGTTGTCATATGCTTCGGTGACCAAGTAAGGCCCTTCCCAGTTAGCTGAGAATTTGTCCAGGTGTTCCCGAATGGCCTTAAGTACAAGGTCACCTTCTTTGATAGGGCGCTTATGAATGTCATGCTGATGTCACTGCCATTGTTGTTTTTGGTACCATTCGATCTGATCGAGCGCACATATGCATTCTTCCTCCACCAAGTCCAGGTCAATGATGCGCAGATCATTGTTCTGTCCATCGTCGAGGAGTCCGAAAAGTGTGATCCTTAAAGATGGTACCTGCAATTCCAGAGGTAAAACAGCTTCTGAACCATAAACAAGACTATATGGTGTTTTATCTGTTGAAGTTTGATGTGTAGTACGATATGCCCACAATGTGTATACTAATTGTTCATGCCATCTTTGCTTGCTTTGGGTAAGCATATTTTTGAGTATTGTAATGATTGTTTTGTTGGTGGCTTCTGCTTGCCCATTGCTCTGAGGATAGTAAGGGGATGAAAACGAGTGTTTGAGCCCTAGACTTTCACAAAATGTTTTGGTCTCAGCACTGCTAAATTGTGGCCCGTTGTCAATGATGATTGTCATGGGAATGCCAAAGCGGGTTACAATGTTTTCGAGAATGAAATTGCACACGTGTTTAGATGTAGTTTTTTGAAGGGGAACAGCCTCTACCCACTTCGTGAAATATTCCGTTGCGGTTATGATGAAACTATGCCTTTCAGAAGATGAGGGTGTTATTGGGCCGATAAGGTCCAATCCCCACTTTTGAAAGGGCTATGTGATTTGCGCCGTGTGTAACTCATTTGGTGGGACATGGATTAGGTTACTGTGTCTCTGGCAGGTACTACATGTCTTAGCCTTAGAGAGACAGTCATACTCCATGTGTGGCCAATAGTATCCTATGCGTCTTATCTTTGTTGCCATCGCTCTTGGTACGATATGTCCTCCGCATAGTCCATCATGTACTTGTTCAACGATGGTTTGGGCATCAGCACCACCAACGCACGTTAGCAATATGCCTTCGTAGGATCGGCGGCACAAGGTGTCCCCTACTAGTGCGTATTTCCTAGAACGTTTTTGTACCGCATCTTTTTGTGCATTCGTCAAGTGTTGCAGTTTTTCACCGTGTAGCAGGTACTCTTTTATGTCATCATACCATTCTATCGCGTGTGTTGTACTAACAAATTCTATTGGCAACGTATCAAGGGTATCGGTTATTGGTTCGGCACAATTGGTTATGGAGCTTGGCAACGTATGGAACATGTCAGGCGATATATTTAACGCTAGGTGGCTAGTGCATCTACGATGGTATTATCATTTCTAGAGACATGTTGTACATCGATGTTTTCAAATCGCTTCATTAAGTGTTTTGCCAAGTCACAATATGGTTGTAAATGTTACGCTTTGCATGTATAAATGTACGTGACCTAGTTTACGACCAGTTGCGAGTCTCCTCTGACCACAAGCTGTGTGATATCTGCGGCCAGTGCTGCCGCGAGACCTCTAAGGAGACCTTCGTACTTTGCTATATTGTTGGTACAGTGAAAGTTGAAACGATAGGCAAAGGATCTGATCTCCCCGGAGGGATAGGTGATGACAGCGGCAGCACTTCCCCCTCGAGAGGTGGATGCTCTGTCAAAGTTTAGAACGGCGTCGTAGTCATCGAGTACTATGTCTATTGCACTTATATTCTCATCTAGGAATTCTGGCTCTATTGTCGCTTGATCGTGTGTTGGTGATGCGGCCATTTGATTTGCTATGGCTTGACCCTTAATTGATGATTGCACTATGTAATATAGGTCAAACTCAGCTATCATGGCTTTCCAACGTGTTATCCGATTTGTCTCGTAAATGTTTCCTATAATGGCTCTGAGCACATTATCCTTGCAGATTATGTTAACTTGATTGTGGAAGAGGTAATGTCGTCATTTCTTTAGAGAAAAGACTAAGGCTAAACATAACCTCTCTACATCATTGTATTTCTTTTCATGGCCTACTAATGCATGGCTCAAGTAGTAGACGGGGACTTCGGTTCCATCATCTTGTTTCTAACAAAGCATAGACGCAATTAACGAATCTGACGTGGCAAGGTAGATGTAAAACGGTTTATCATTTTGAGGTGGATAAACCGTGGGTAGTCGGGCCAGTGCCGTTTTAATGTTATCGAATGCTTCTTGGCACTATGGAGTCCATTCAAAATGGACGTTCTTGCGCAACAAGTGATTCATAAGTTTTAATTTGTCTGTTAGTTTTTCTATGAACCTTCTGATGAATTGTAGTCTACCTTGTAGACCTCAAAGTTCAGTAAGGTTGCCAGGTGGTTTTAGGTTTGTTATGGCCTTAACCTTATCGGGGTCTACCCATATCCTTGCTTCTGAGGCTATGAACCCAAGCATTTTGCTTGTTTTGACTCCAAAGACACATTTCTTTGGATTAAGTCTCAACTCATATTTTAAGCAACGTTTTAACACCAAGTCAAGGTCTTGTACATGTTCTTGTGATGTTTTTGATTTAACCATGATGTCGTTCACGTAGTCATTGAGCGAGTGTAATATGTAATCGCTAAAGATGAATGTCATCGCCCTTTGATACGTGGCCCCAGCATTCTTGAGACTAAAAGGCATTATAGTGTAACAAAAGGTTCCCCATGGTGTCATAAAGGTAGTTTGGAGCTGATGCTCCAGGTTAATACGTATCTGGTTGTATCCCGAGAAGCCATCCATAAAAGATAATAAGGCATGCCCAGCGGTCGAGTCGACAAGTTGATNGGGTCTCAATTTTGGATCAAGGATGATGTTGTGCTGGATGATTCGGGGATCCAACCCAGGCATGTCCGTGTATGACCAAGCAAATGCCTTTATGTTGTCCCTAAGCACATTCTCTAGTTCTTTGGCCAGTTGAGGTTATAGTAATGTACTTAGTTTTAAAATCTTGGTCTCATTGTTAGACATAACGATGGGGGTTTCAATCAACGGGTCTTCAGTGATATTTTCAGCTTCTATGTCAAGGGACTTTGTCATACCTTGGTAGTTATCTAGCGTTTGTTGTGCCGAGGCTATGACCGTGTCGTCGGTTGATAGACTTAGGTCGATGAGATTTATGTCAATGTCCCTTGCGATTTGTCCATGCAACCCATCGATGATTAATGGTGTGGATAAATGTTGGTAATCCATTGAGCTTGCTCCTACCAATAAACAGAGAGCAGAATGAGGTGATGAATATTTTTTTCATGTTCTCAGGCAAGTTAAATTGTGTGCACGTGCAAGATGGTGGTTTATCGTCACACCAGGACGCATGGTAGTTTAAGGCCTTACCGGGCCAACATGAGGTTTGTGTGTGTGCTAGTTTAGGGCCTTACTGGGCCATAACGGCAGTTTAAGGCCATACTGGGCCGTAACGGCAGTTTAAGGCCGTACCGAGCCGAAACGTCATTTGTGCTAGAATGTTCAGCGTAAACACGTGAAATGGGGTTCGGAGGGGAACAAGATGTAATAATACATAATTTTTTATTATTTTAATTATTTTTTGAAGAAATTTTAATTAAAATAAGTGAACAAAGGCAAAAAGAGGCGAAAAGTGACAAACCGGGAGGTGGCGGCGGCGGCAGCAGCGGAGCGCTATATAAAGGGGGGGGGTTCATTTGTTATCACATTGCATTTTGAGCGTAATCGCGAGCATAAACCCCAAGCGT
The DNA here is from genome assembly GCA_015680685.1 of Gnetum montanum. Taxonomy (NCBI): domain Eukaryota; kingdom Viridiplantae; phylum Streptophyta; class Gnetopsida; order Gnetales; family Gnetaceae; genus Gnetum; species Gnetum montanum. The sequence goes on from MNCI01018361.1 coordinate 655,549, forward strand.
AGACGACCCAGCGTAAGCGTAAACCTCTAAACCCTGGCATAAGCGTAAGCGTGAGCGTAAGCGTAAGCGTAAGCGTAAGCGTAAAACCCAAACCTTGAGCGTAGGCGTAGGCGTCTAAACCTCAGCGTAAACATAGAACGTAGAGGTTCCAGCGTTGGCGTAGAGAGTCAAACTCCGACGTAGAGGCTCAGCGTAGGCGTAAACTGTTTCAACCCTCAGCGTCAACTGTCGATCCCAACATAGAGGACGCTGAGATGGGCAAAGGCAAGGAAGTGGAAGGCTAGGGGAGGAAGGGACCTGACTTGACCTTTGCAGAGGAGAGCGAGGCCATGTTGTGGTGCTTGCCCAGGCCAAGGGTTCCATCGTGGCCTGGATCGTCACACAGGTAGGCTTTGATCCTGCCTCTGTTAGTTATTGTTGCTTGTGCATGTTTCGTAGCGTAGACAGTCTCGTAAGAGGCTTCGGCGTATACGCCGAGCGTAGAGAGTTAGCATAGAGTGTTTCGGTGTATACGCCAAGCGTAAGTTCACAATGTAAAGTCTCGATAGTGTATACTGTCATAGCGTAATCTGTTTTATCAATGCACAACGTAAACACTTTTTCCTGCATAAAGCGTAGACGATTTTATCAACGTAAATGCTGAAGGTTGTTTCGGCGTATACGCTGAAGATTTCTACAGCGTATACGCTGAAGGTTGTTTCGACGGATACGATGAGGGTTTCTACAGCGTATACGCTGAGCGTGATCAGTTAATTCTTTTCAAGTGTGGTACAACGTAGACCTGTTTTCATGCAAACTGTTTTCGGCGTAAACTGTTCAGTGTCTAGCGTAGACTATTTGCGCTGAAGGCTCCTATGGCGTATACGCTAAGGGTTTCTGCCGCGTATACGCTGAGCGTAAACGGTTTGGTCGATAGCGTAAACAGTTCGTTGTCAGCGTATACACCGAGTTAGGTAGCGTATACACCGAGCGTAAACAGTTTTTGACAGCGTATACGCTGGGTTAAGCAGCGTATACATCGAGCATAAACAGTTTTTTGACAGCGTATACGCTGGGTTAAGCAGCGTATACGTCGAGCGTAAACAGTTTTTGGCAACGTATATGCTGGGTTATGCAACGTATACATTGAGCGTAAACAGTTTTTTGATGGCGTATATGCTGGGTTAAGCAGCATATACGTCGAGCGTAAAGAGTTAGCAATTTTTTATTTTTTTTCTAAGTGTCGGTTTACGATGTGAACTTTGGTTTTTTGTGTCGTTTTGATGCATAGCTGATTTTACGTTGGTATTTTGGTTGCTTGCAGGGACACTAAGCCTTTTCTCCTCGTTGTTGAGCTCGTTGGGTGCTAACATGGTTTGGCCCCATTGAGGCTGATAAGCCTACCCCAGATCTAACTGTTGACAACAATGGGGTCTGGTTCAGAGAAGGTGCGTGTGAATTCCTGGCCTTCATACTGGACAGTTTCAAAGTGGTTATTTGGTCGCACCTAAGTGAACTAGTGGCACGGAGGGTGCTTGAGGCCATGCTGTCGGGAGCTGCGGAGGGTGTCCTGGTCTTCATAGAAGACATCGATGAAGGGCCGCTTGTGAATGAGGATGGTTCTTCCCGTGGGCTCAGGTCTACACGCCTGTTAGCGCGCGTGTGGGCACAACTGCCGCGAGGATAGGACTACCTCAACAACACTTTATTCTTAGCTGCACGTGCACACACACTGTTCCAGAATCCCCTTGGCACAGTGTACTGGGTGGATAGGTAGGACCGTTTAAGTTTGTTGTTTCTTTTCGCCATTTGGTACTTGCTTCTGTTTTGACATCTGTTCGTTTGTAGGCCTAAAGTTAACCTAGACAGAACGTGCGTTGAGGATGACGGGCTTACTCTAGCTCGCACCGCTTTAGAGGCATTTATGGTAGGTCCCACCCTTCGTGGAGCTGTATTAGCTCAAACGAAGGGTGCTATCGTTCATTTCCACAAGTAATTCTCTAGAGCGTTCGCAATGTGTCAAGCTCGTGGATGGTTGCATGAAGATTGATCAGACAAGGGACCAGTCTTCCCTCATGACTCTGGCTTAGGAAACACATCCAAGTCCACAGCTGATGGTAAATGGCAACATTTCCTAGATGTGCTAACGTATTTATTCAACTGTCGGGGGTTATATTGATATGATGATTTCAAATTGTATTTGTAGTTGATGTACCTCCTGGCGAGAACCCTGTCACAATGGGGCGAACTGAAACCACCCTGTCAATGAAGTTTCGGGAGGTCAATAAGGCTCGAAAATGGTTGCGCACTCACGCCCCGCCGTCCATTGTTCGTTGCTTAGACGACGCCGGCCTCATGGAGCTCTTCACAACCCCGAGCCCTGATGTATTAATAGCAAAAATGATTGGGATCGTGGACTCCTTCAATGAGTCTGTCTCCTACTACAGCACCCGGATTAAGGGTGTTAAGATAGTTTTCCATCTGTCGCCTAAATTCTTTTCGAACTTATTTGGTGTACCGGCAGATGGTATAAATGTAGCTTTAGACAGGGCTCATAAAGAGCTCCAAATGGTTCATGAATTGGAGGACTGGATGGGCGTGGCCAAGGGTGCCAAGGGATTCCCAATGCAGGGGAAATCAAAAGTTGAGGAGGTGAATGAACTATATCCCCTATTTAGGGTGCGAGTATTCCCGAAATCCTTATCCCAGGTGCAGAGTCTTGGGGTCGAAGCTGTACGTATCATGCGAACTGTCCTATAAACCGGAGCATGCTATAATTGGGCCCAATTTTTGTTGTTGGGCCTGCATAAGAAGATAGTGCGATTGCGCTCGAATGTTGAGGCGCAGTCTCACTTCACCTTTGCCTTCTTTGTCGGTTACCTGCGCCGCTTAGCCGAGTTCCTGGTAGTTCGCACAGACAACAAGTATGTTCTACGGGATCAGGGTCAACTATCCTGCCCATGGATCAACCACTTGTTTGAAGTTGCCGAGTCCCAAGACGCTCCTAAGGGAATTGGTGAATCCGTGTCTATTACAACAGGGGGGTCATCGGGTACCTCAATTCACCCACGCGATAGTTTGGGATTAGAGCCAGATGATGTGCCTTACACTACGAGAAGAGCCGAGCGGGTTATCAAAGAAACCGTTGGCAAGGCCAAGGGGAAGCTAACAAAGCACGAACACTCAACCGAGGAAGCCTCGAATGTCAATGAGCCACGAGTGAAGCACATACGATTCAAGATACTTGTCCAAGGTAAGTAGACTCAGTACACTTATTACTTTATTGTTTTCGTTTTGTTCATGATTTTCACTTTGATTGCTTACATGCCACTGATACCTTCAGACTTGACTCGAGAAATGAGGAAGCAGGCATTAGAGACTATTACTAAAGAGGAGGAGACTAACACGAAGTGAAACACTGAGGAGGAAAATGTGGAGAAAGATCAGGGAGGAGGGACGGAAGAGTTGAAGGGAGACACCACAGAAACTGAGCTGTTGGATGACCAGGGTGGTGTCGATCAAATGTTTAGCAACTTTCTTAAGGGAAAGCTAGACTTAGGCGATCCCCCAGAAGGAGATAAGGAGCACAGTATGTTTTCTTCCTTTTTTGGTTTTATAAATTGCTTCGTTAGTTGTCGTTTCCATGGTATTTTATTTTTGTGTTTTCATTTTTTCCCAGACGAAGGCAACGAAACCAGGACAATGCGGTTGGACGTACCTATGAAAACGGTTCCCCCTGAAAGGACCGCAGAGGTTAGTCCGTCCCGCACTCGTGGGCCATTTACTTGGAAAAAAATGCCAAGTAAGATGGATTTTGTGGCTGGAATTGCTGAAGAAGTTGTTGAACGAATTCAGGAGGCCCACCCTGAAATAGGTAAAAATATTTTAAATTATTTGCCACTTTAGAGTTTCACACCTTGTTTTTGTTGTTTTAGCATCTGTTCTTTTCGTGTGCATAGGTGCCAAACTGAGGTGGGATCCTTCTGAGACAATCAGCATAGAGATTTTTCCCACGTTATCCCCAGAAGTTGAGCAGGTGCCAAGACCTATTTATGAGGAAGTAGCGGAAGGTCTTGTTCACAACGCTAAGTCACTGTGGACTTGTAGGCGTTCCGTCGAACAGTTGTGGCTACAAATTCAAGTAAAGGAAAAGGAAGTCTCCGAGTTGTCAGTTGAGCGTGACGATCTTAAGGCTCGGTATGAGTTCACCTCTGCTAAACTAAGCGGTGATCGCTCTTGGCGGACTTCCGAGGTCACCTATACTAGGTATTGGAATCTGCTCAATCGTCACGCGTCACTAACATGGAGACTAGCAGAGCGTAAGGCCCAAATAGATCTCCTGAACCTCAAATGTCAAGATTGGAAAGCTTTCACTTCCAAGGTTCGCAAGTGGGGTCAGGATGAAAAGAACCACAAACATCATTACAAGAAATCGTTAAAGGAAGTGTCCGTTGAAAAGCGTCAACTAGAAATGTTTGTGGAGGGATTGGGTCTGCGTTCTACTTTTGATACTTTTGCTCAAAACACAACTGTTGAGATGGAGTCGCCTACAAGGGTGATTACGACCACTTTTGGGGAAGTGTCTGTGGGTGAATTCCCTCTAAAGTGTCCTACCTGGTCGACTGTTGACAAGGGGAAGGCCTTGGCAGATGTCGACCTAGGCCTTGATCGGACCGATTGGACAAGTGTCTCAGAAGAGGAAATCCTTCGTCGGCTGGCATTTGGCTTAGGGGGATCTCCTACGGTAAGCATTTTGTTGTTATGACATTAGTTTGCTGTATAATATTTGAAAGTCTTTTTTTTTGTCCTTGTATTGATTGTTTCTTTTGCATTTTTAGGAACAAGATGATGACAATGTCTAAGAAGCTGGCCCCAGCGGAGCGGGGGCCCATGATGCCAACAGGTCCAAAGGGGACGACCCTCCCGCCCCAGATGTTTAGTTTATTTTAGTTTTTATCATTTTGTGTTGTTGTGAAACTACTCTGACTCAAATTTATATGGGAACTGTAAATTGAGATGAATGAAACTAGTTAACTCTTGTACTTGTATATTATTTCATGTATGAAAAAACATTTTTTTGTTTTTTTGTTGATTTTGAGTTTAATTGTAAACATGACATGGCAATGTAAAATGTTTTGGTTGCCTTTTTTGTTTTGTTTTGTTGTGTTTCATTTTTCTTTGTTGAGAGTAATGCACAGATGTAATCATAAATTGGAGTGTAATGATAAACGGAAGAGGAAAACAAAGTATAAGTATGTGATCTAGTTCAAGGCCATTCCGGGCCAGATTCGCACTAGTTTGAGGCCATTTCGGGCCACATGTGTAGTTTAAGACCGTTTCGGGCCCTAGTCGTAAACAAGGAACATTTTGAATGACGCAGGTGGATTTCTCGGTTGACAGACCATTTCTGATCATGGCTAGTTTTATGTCGTTGCGGACATGATAGTTTAACGTCATTCCGAACAAGTTGTAGTTTAGCGTCATTTCGAACGGATTGAGTTGTTATTATTTTAGTAGTTTTTTGATTTTTCGTATTTTTACGTTAGGTGATGTGTCGGTGGGTACGATTCTATATTCGGTGTCCCCTTTGCTAATTACGTTGAAAGGTAACTCAGCCCAAGGGACGTCTGGTGGAATGGTTCCCGCGTCAGTGTTTTCAGACGTTTCGGTATTTATTGTGAGTTCTGTGTTAGCTGTTGTTTCTAAGTGAGGAGGTGTATGTACAGTGTCCGACGTAGGTATTTTTGTTTTAGGTGGATCTTCTTCCGTGCTTAAAGTATCAGCGCTTACCAGTTTTTGTTCATTTATGTCACTTTGTCTAGGCTCTTCGAGCTTAACCTCCAAGCCTTGGTCTGTGTCCAAGTACGATGAAATGATGGGTGTAGCAGCCTCTCCATGAATGATGATTTCACCACCTTCATAAGCCAGATGAATCTCTTGATGTATAGGGGATGAGACTGCTTTCAGTTGGGCTAACTAGGGCCTTCCTAGTATTAGGTTAAATCCTAGCATTTCATCGATTACTACGAAGTCGGCGGATGTGGGGAATTGATCCCCTGCTATGAAGTCTAAGTTGATCGTACCCTTAACTATCACGCGCGATCCGCTGAATGATTTCAGGCATGTTATGGTAGTTGGTCTGATCGACTCGGTAAGCCCCAGTTGTTCGACGATAGAATATGATACTACATTTGTGGCAGCTCCATCATCTACATGGACCCTATGGATTTTGAATTGGTTTACATGTATTGTTATGAACATAGGGGCCATTGTTATCTCCCCTATTTTCTTATCCACCTTGATGTTATCGTTGTGGAAACTTAGTGGTTTGGAAGTTGTCCCTTGGGGCGAGTACATTACCGCATGAATGGATGGTTCATTTGGGGGCAAGTCCTCACTTGAAGGGATCGACGTTAACATACGCACCAAAGCTTCACAATGTGTTTGCGATGTTAAAACTAAGTCATACAAGCTTAATGAAGTATTCTTTTGTTTGAGTGCTTGCATGACTTGTGTTAAGGCTGTTGCTAAGTCTCTACTATTGGGTGCATTTTTATCGACGGTTACCTGGTCCATTGGGCCCAACAATTTTATTTCGTGCATTGTTTGTTTCTCGTTTTGACCCGGGATTGTTGATTTAGACGTATCCTATTTTCTGGATGATTCGCCTTCATGTCCTGTGTTTGATTGACTGTTAGGTGGCATCATGGGTACTGCATTAAGTGGAGTGGGTTTAGGTGGCCCTAAGGCTAACCGTTGACACTCCTTCTCTAAGCGTTCCCACGTAAGCTTATCTACTAAGCGTTCTCCCCATACGTCGTTAGGACACCCGAAAGTCTTAATGATTACTAATCCTCCACCTCCCAAATGCAAAGTAAACCCAATCCTTACATCATCAGGGTGCCCAGCCAACATTCTGCTCAACCACATCCGACTGTCCAATCGTAACCTCACCTGACTCCATATGTGGTACGAACTCCAAGGCAACCTGAGGCCTCAAAACCAACCGCGCCCCCACGCCACACGTGGTTGGTTTAGGCGAAGGTTGGACCTCCGTTGTTGCAACTGCAGGTGGTACTCGGACTACAAAAGGGGCAGGCCGAGTAGGAGGGGTTGGCAGATTTGACGTAGTGATGGCGGGAGGTACACGCACCATGTATGGTTTTCCACGTGTCAGGGTGTTAGAAGTCGCTACGGTGGAGGGTACGCGGACAACATATGGTTGCTGCGGAGTGTATGATGATTGAGGCATGGATGTTGAGCTAGTGGGAGGAATACGAACTACAAATGGCTTGTTAGGTGTTTGCTGTTCATGGTTAGAGGAGACGGTGTTAACGCTCAGCGTTTCAGGTTGATTATCTAGGCAGATTGTATTAATAATGTGCGGTGCCTCTTTGGTATTTAGAGGATCTTTATACACTCCCATAGCCTGGTTCTACGGTTAGAATGGGTTGGCCTCATCAAAGGTGATTTGGCCTCCATCGATCATTTGTTGTATGTCCTGCTTTAGGGTGAAACAGTAATCCGTGTCGTGCCCATTACGTTGGTGATAGTCGCAGAAGCGATCCATTCTAAAACCTTTGGGCACTGAAGGCTCATCCGGTGTTGCTAGGCTTGGGTTCTGAACAAGTTGACAGAACTGATCATGTCTCTGGATGGCCGCGAGGGATAACTGTTTGTGTTTCATTAATCCAGCTTTCAGTAGTTGATCGAATAGCTAGGATGGCTTCATAGGTAGTGGCGTATATTGGGAGGGTTCTTTCCTCTCAAAGTTTCTCGTACGGTTTTGTGCTGGGTTCTGCGATGATGATGATTCTGGTGCAATCGCGGGATTAGGTTTAGTATAATTAGTAGGGGCCATCTACGGTCTGTTTTGTTGTGCTATGTTTGGTTGTTGCGTTTCCGCTATTGCCGCTATAGTTGCTTTATCCTTTTCTTTATCCTTTTTACTATGTTGATTTTTAAAGGCTAGATACGCAGGATCATGGCTATTTTGAGCCGCCTCCTCTATATTTTTAATTTGTACAAAGGCTTGGTTAAGGTTACGCACATTGAGGTAATATAGCTTAGATTTGAAAAAATCGTTAACAGCCCCCTTTAGAATGGTAAGTAGATATGTCTGTGGGATTGCCTCGTGTAGCTCATTGAGAGCGGCACTCCACCTCTGGATAAATTTTTGTACAGGTTCCAGAGGTGCTTGTTTAACTTGTATAAGGTTGTCAAGTTTCGCTTCAGGTTTCAAGTTATACTTGAACCTGGTCACGAATTGATATAATAGCTCTTTCAAGGAAAATATGGAATTTCTCGGCAAGGCCCGGTACCAATCAAGTGCTCTCCCGGTGAGGGACATAGGGAACATTTGCAAAATGGCATGTGGCCACGCCTGGAGTAATGCGCATTCTAATCTGAATATTATAAGATGAGCATTGGGGTCTGTTTCCCTGTTATATTTAGTTAGTGTAGGTAATGATATACCTTTGGGCAAGGTTAGGGGTGGGATGGAAGGACTAATGGGGTCATCGTGGTAGAAGTCCACTACCTTCAACTCTCCGTCGGCAGTCGTTTTGAGGCGTTTAACCTCGTCAGTTAGTTCTTGCATCAGTTTTTTAGCATCTGCCCAATCTTTGGCACTAGGTGACATGGCAGCTTGGGGATAAGGTACATTGTACAAGTTGGATTGTTGGATAGTAGGTTGGACGGCTGAAAGCTATGCAGTCGGTGGTTGTACTTGTGACACGTTCATAACGGGTGGCACTAGGGATGGTACATTGTAAACGAGGGGTTGTTGTTGCTGTGGTTGCGACTGTACTTGGGGAATGTTGGCCAGTGGGATCGTGTGAGGTGGTATGTTGTAGCGAGGGGGTTGATGTGGTTGAACACCCATCGCTGCCCATTGCCTGGTCATGTTTTGTGGAGGAACCCCCTGTTGGGTTACAGCGGTGGAAGGGGCTCCGTGCGTTTGGATGTGGGGAATATAGTGAGCGGACGTAGATGCCGGTATCACATGTGGCATCCCGATCACTCGGGGTGAGAAGGTTGCTCCCACGTTATTGTGAGGGGGTGGTGCTTGTGAGGACGGGCCTGCTGCTACAACAGGAATGATAGCGAGAGGAAGTGTACTGAATTGCGAGTCGGTTGCAGGAGGAACATAAACAAGTGCAGATGTTTCTGGCAGAGGTATTTGCGCTTGGGTGAACCTGAGGGGTTGGAGGGGCATGATTTCCCCTATGCCCCGATGAAACATGGGGTTGATATGGGTTTGTGGACTAAGGGTGTGATACAAGTCTTCATGTTCAGATTGGGCAGCGAAGTCATCCTCCTCTTCCAGTTGAGGATCTACTGCTGGCTGATCCCGAGATTGACTCCTTTGCAGAAGGAGTTGTGTGATGAGCTTAGAGTAAGGCTCTGGGATAGGGATGACATCGTACGGGGAAGGAATAAACTCTTGCCCTCCCCTGTAGAAGAGTTCGTACTTCCTCTTAACTTCTATTTCGGTTTGGTCCACAGCTAGGCCGGCTTGTATCTTCACGCATATGAAGTTGTATTGATCTTGGGTTATGACGTGGGATGATGGGTTCCTCCCTTACAACTTAAGGGACCGGCGAGGCCCCGCTGTGGGTTGTACTGCGTGCTGTTGGACCACGGGCTGTTGGATAGCCATGGTGCCTACGATGTCGGTGACCTGTGTGGTTGCAGCGGTGGTGTTTGCGGTGTTCATGATGACAAGTTGAGGATGTGACACGATGTGAAGTTAGTGTGCTTAGTGTAGCGTAAACCTACGTTGGCAATGTACAGCGTATACACTTCAACAACTAGTATATAAGGACAGCGTATACAGCGTACAGATACATAGCGTATAATGTCAGCGTAGAGAATCTACGGCGTAAAGAGCACAGCGTATACGCTAAGCAGCGCATACAGCATAAGCGTGCAGCGTAAACAGGGTTACAGCGTACGGAGTGTAGCATATACAGACGACAGCGTAAACGGGTTTACAGCGTAGGATGTTCAGCGTAAACTTGGCGGTGGCGTATACAGCATGGACAGAGTCTTGTGTGTAGCCTAGACAAGGTCTATAGCGTAAAGTGGGCAACGTGCGTGTTAGCAATGTAAACAGAGTTGTGTTGTGTGCAGCGTAAATCGTGCAGCATACATGTGGCAGCGTAGATGCTAGGAGTTCTGCAGACAGAGTTAGTGTATGGTTGACAACGTAGACACTAGGAGACTTGGAAATGGTAGGGTTTGAACGGAGCAGTGTAGACGCTAAGCAGCGTAGACGCTGGATAGTTTGCCGATTGGGTTTTTAAACTGAGCAGCGTAAATGTTGGGAGGTTTTCGGAAGGAATCGGCGTATGGTCGGCAGCGTAAATGCCCAACAGCGTAAACGCTGGGAAGCTTGCAGGTAAGGTTTTAGGCAGAGGCCCTCCTTCTAGCACCAATTTCTGTACCGTCCGAAATCGTCGGTCTCTGGCTGAAAGGAAACAGACACCGTGAGATCACCAGATGTGCACAGACGACCCTACCTTCACCTGAGGGCAAGCTGAAATGAACGAAGGCATAGTACCTTGGGTGGTCCGCACGTGGATTAGACAAGGATTTCCCCGAACGTACACCGAAGTGCAATACGCTGGATTATATGTGAACGGCGTAACAGACGTAAAATAGAGCGTAAACAGTGTAACAGATGCAAACAAAGCGTAAACGTACAAGAGCATAAACAGAATACATACAACAATTAATGCAAACTATAATAGATTGTGGGAAGAAAATGTAACAATGGCATATCCAAATAAGAGTACAATGCGCCGGTCTAACGCAATTGTAGATTGACACAAGGCGGACGAAAAGCCCCGATGGATGCAGAGATGATTGTGGGCTAGTTCACACTGTAGGCACAGTGCAGAGGCTATATGCTCAGCGTACAGGGTTGTCCAACGTACAAGGTTTTCTGCTCTGGTTCTCAGCGTCTCTGCTCTCTGGTCTGCTCTGGAATTTGCCAACTGACCCGGATCTCGTAAAAATTCACGCTTTTATACAGGTTTTAACGTTAGACTTGGTTTGGGTGACACGTGGCGCGTTGACCGGGTGCAAAAGCGTAAAATTTACAAGTGTACAACATGTTACATTTGCTGAGCGTATACACTGAGCGTATACGCTGTATCAGGTGAGCGTAGACTCTGGGCGTATACATTGGGCGTATACACTATGAATGATGGGCGTATACGCTGATGGTTGTTGGGCGTATATGCTGGGGCATATACGTTGATGGTTGCTGCCTTGTACCAAGTCTTGTTCTGCAGTGCTGTTTCCATGCCGTCTTCGGGGATTGCATGCCGGGCGTATGCATCAGTTGTACAAGCTGGAAGTACTTGTGGGGAGTGTATGCTTGTCGTGCACACTAGGCGTATACGCTGGATGTATACGCTGTGAACTTCGGGCGTATACGCTATGGATGTCAGGCGTATACGCTGGGCATATACGCTGTGGATGTGAACTTGAGCGTATATGCTGGGTGTATACGCTGGGAATGTATACTTAGTGAAATTAAATATCTGATCTCCGAAGTTGCCATGTTTGATACCAGATGTAGCTGTGGTCGTCTGCGGGTCGCAGTGACCTTCTTCTTCTTGGAAAAGTACTAAGCTTGAAATTTTGTGGTGTTTCATCTTCTATTTCGCTAAGGACGTGTGGGACCTTGCCCTTCAATAGTGCATGTTGACTCTCCTACCTTAAGTCCCTCATACGTTGGGCATCTGTGGGATAATAATCCCTCATGTCAAAATCTTTCGCAACATATTCAACAAATAGTTCTTGCATGCCAATCTGTGTTAGGGCACGAAAAAGCATGTTAGGGATTGATCGATCTGGGGGTAACACAATGTTACCTTGCAAATCTCTCCATCGCAGCTGCTCGTCTTGATGGAGGATAAAAGTGAAGTCTAGAATATACTCATCGGAATGAGTATAAATAATCTTGTATTATTTAGGACTTGGCTGATTTTGGTTATGTGTTTTATGTTGTCGACTGTCTTGTGTATGATCCTTAGGTGGTGAGTTGCTCTTATGAGAAGAAGGCATTTTTATCGGTGTGCTAATTTCACCGTTATATAATTTTTCTCTTTTGATTAACCTGAAGGTTCGTTAAGGCTCACAATGATGTGAGTGATATCCCTTATGTTCTATTCAGCACACAAACACTTAGTCCCCGGCAACGGCACCAATGATGAGTGGCGAGGTACCCCTACACTCAACCATATGAAACAAGCGTAGCACGCGCGATCCGGTCAAACTCCATAGACTAACTACCTACACACCCCATGGAACACTTGGGGTTAATCATTCGTTGTCTTCCCAGACTTACTTGTAGTTGTCACGGTGTATGGTTAAGTAAGTCCGAGGTATATTATTTTTATAGCTTTTATGGCTTTTCTCCTATGCTATCAAGGTGAAGGGTTGAGAGAGCTAACTAACTCTAACTAAGGCTAAGTCTAAATTAACTAGCGTTAGCATTTGTTCCCACTTACCGTACACACCCTGAACTATGCAACTGTGGCTACCAAACGCTAATCATTACTGGGATCACCACATGTAATGCACGTGCTCGAAGTGGTCGTACTGAGGCACTTAACTAGCATAAACGTGATGAGCAGCCGATTTCTTAACTAGCCGTACACATCCGTAGATGCTCATAATCAAGTCGTACTCATCCTACATTCTAGAAGTTGAGGGTGAGAGAGACTAATCGCGATGAGTAGCTGATTTCTTGATTAGCTGTACACATTCGTCAATGCTCGTAATCAAGTCATACTCATGTCGTGCTAATGCAGGTAATAAATCCTATTCCATGCACTGCAAGGTTTATCCACAAAGCTCGTCTTTATTGCCGTACACAACTTGCGTTCAGGTACAAAGCTGCTCGAATAAAGATCCATTCACTTGGGGACTCCTACTACGGGCACATGGAAAATATTCTATCTCTAGAGTGATCAAACTGCCAGAGTTTCCCTATTTTAAACCTAGGATGGGAAATAAGGGGAGTGCCGCCTCTTATTTATAGATTTGGCGATGGACCGTGATGTCGTGTACGCGATATCGTAGGAGACAACGCAATATCGTGGCGGCCAAGATATCGCGGCTTGTGCAAATCGCATCTCATCAGTTATCTAAAATGATTATCCTTGGCATATTAAATTTATTAATCACCTATTATTAAAGAATTTTCTAGCTATTACTACATTGTAGTTAAGTATTACAATCACTTCTACCTTCTATACAATATTCTACAACAACAACCATGTAGGATTTCTTGTGTAACATGGAAGTAATGGAACCCATGAAATCAATTCCCCATAGACTAAATGATTCTATTATTAAATCCACTACTAGGATCCTTTAAACCTTAGCATTATTTTATCATCTTGTTAACATCTTTTGCAAGATTTAACAAATTGATGGGTATCTTTGAAGACTATAGGTCAAAAGTATTTAACCATTATGATCTTGATGGTTGTTCATCTTCTTGCATAATTTCTTTCATAAGGTCCTTCATGAGCATCTTAGAGTACTTTTGATTAACTCTCTTTAAGTAAACACTACTAAACTAGGCCATTTATGTGAGAGATGTCCCATAGTGGTGGTTCTCTTGGGCTCTCCCCATGGTTTGGGGGCCATGGAACACTCTGAGATGCCCTCAGGGGACTCTCAAGTGTTAGAAAACCCACCCCAGCTTGGTGGTACCAAGCTAGCAACAGGACACCCTCTTGTTGCAACTCTCTTCTCTAAGTCCTCTTCCTTCCCTCTTCTCTGTGGAGAACTACATGGCCCTGATTCTACGACGGTCGTAGATATGTAGGTAACCAAGACTGGATAGTTTTGGTGCAATGCTAGGCCACACTTTGTACTAGATCGTGAGGGATATGGGGGTGAGGCATCTTCCCTTGTAGGTGCATCGTCTCCCCTCTCATTGATGTGGTCTACAAGGTTGTGTGTGTGCTTGTTTGCTTGGTCCTCATTTTGAAGTTGGTTACCCTTAATGAGGTGCGTGGTCATGTACGTTAAGAAGCTGTGCTTCTACTTGCACTCACTTGTGAGATGCTTGCTTACTTGAGGTGTATTCCCCAAGTCTTCCACCCCAGATCCATTGGATCTTTGTGAATTCCTTGGGGTGTCGGACAACGTCGAGGCAACGTTGTTACAGATGGTATTAGAGCATTTTGAAATTTTGTTGGGATATGGTTGCGCTCTTTGGTTTTGTTACTCCATTGAGCTTGTTTGGTTAATGGTCCCTTCGAATTGATACCTAGGTGATCTAGGATCATATCCTTATGTATTTTTGAAGAGTTTCCTGATGGCAATGTTCTTCACTCTTCATGAGGGGACTGATGAGAAATTGTGAGCAACTGATGTATGTTGCTCTCCGTGAGGATATAAACGATGGCGTTGTGGTGATGTCCTCCACTTGTGTACTTGTGGTTGGACTTGTCATGATTGTATGCAATATGGTTGAGAAGAGTTCTACTGGCAACTCAGGAACTTTTTTGCTCAAGGAGCTTTCATCTCAGGTCTCCAGTGATTCATCTGGGATGAATCGGACCTAGTCTCCGCTTCGGTTTCCACCCAGATGACATGTTTCGAGATGGAATTTGTTGAATCATGCAGGATATGATATCCTTGGCACTCCCACTCACCTTAGATACAATGAGTATGGGAAAATAGAAATTGGGACAAGATGGTTCCCAAGTACCTTAGGATGGAGGTCCTTCGGACATGTGCTCTTGGTGAGCCTTGTTCTAGGTGGATTAAGATCGTTGCCGATAGACTTCGTACATTCGTGGTTACGATTGTATGTTTATCTATTTGTGTATGCATGTTTTCTTGGTTGCACTTTCAAATTCTGCATGCGTGTTATCTTGGTCGTTTCTATCGTTCGTAATGCAAGCCTGAAAGTTTTATGTGGTATGATGATGACTTATTGTTGGGAACGTTGAGGATGCCATAGTTGTTTATGTCATCCCAAAGCCAAATGGTTGTTGTCTTATTTAACAACTTGTGCATGAGGCATGATTGCCCTTATTGTTGATCCTTGCGAGTTGTGCTCCTTTGTTGAGCTTGTGGTGTTGCCCTTGGGCTCGTGGCATCACTATTTTGATTGTTGATATTTCTTAGTCACTTTGATTCGAAGACTACTGGTGTGGGTCATCCTATTGTTGGTTCTTGTTGAGACCACAGCTCTTTTTATGAGAATCTTCTTGTGAATGCATCCTTCATGATGTTGCTCATTGTTGCGCATTATTGCAAGAATTGGTTTGATGTAGACTTGTTGTTGGATAGACCTTGGTCTTCCACCTTATTTTTGGGTTGAAATGACGATTGTCCATTGCCCATGACTTATACGATTGTGTTGAGAGTTTGGTCCTAGTGGAGGCTAGTGTTAGTTGTTGCGAATGATTGTTGGGTATCAATCTTGAAATTCTGAGAGCATGCTATCTCTCTCTTGGTGTGCCTCATGATGAAATTTTTTATCCGAGTGGGGATGTAATTCATCCATCAATGTTTTGCATGATTGATCTCTATGCATGTTGTTGAGGTCTTGATTGTTTATGATGTGCAAGAGTGATATGACCTTGTTATATGATCATGCTTGATAGTTGTGTATGAGGCTGATGTGCTAATCGTGTTCCTGCTAACTTCTATGTTTCTGAGTTTGTGTCTTTGTGTTTGCAGGTAGCATGGGTACAAAGATGCAACCAGTGGTGACCTCAGTTGATTCTGTGAGCACTATGTCTATGGGGAAGATATGTGCTCTTGAGACCTTCATGAACTAATTATTTGGTCTCAGAATCCCAACATAGGGTTGTGGATTTATCAGTACCTTGGCTATGATGGATCAGCAGGTACATCATGATTTGTTTGCCTCTTAGTGCTGGGGGAGCACTAAGAGAGGATGGTGATCTATCCTAGACCCTACAGATATTGGGCTAGCAGATGGAATGAAATGGTATCCTTGGCCATGCTGGATACTCATGGCCCAGGAGTGGCCAATGCAATGAGGTCCCACTATGGCAGGATGGTGGATACTCAGTTGGTGTGTTTCGTTATTCAATCGTTGCATTCATGTCTCAAATCGTTTTCATTCGAGGTTACCTATGCAGTGGGTTCAGTGTGATGGTAGATCATGTATCTTTTGAGACAGTGGTGCAATGATAGATGATCATTTATGCTTCGTGATAGAGACAGGTTTTTCTCAAAATAGCATGGTTCTTTATGGTATACTCTTAGTGGCCTAAATCCTTTAGCCTAGGATGGGCTTGGGTAGTTTGTCCTATAGCCTTTTAGGCTTGGGTAGCATTCCAAAATACCATGTATGTTCCCATATATGAATGTAATCCGATCCTTGGGTGTGTGAAATGTATCCTTGTGATATTCTCAATTCGATTGTATGCACTCAAAAGTGCTAGTTATATTGCCTATGTGACTCAGTTGTCTCTTGGTTGTAGGCCTATGCCACACACTATGACAAGGCCAAGCTTGATGTATGGTGTTTTTCCTGGTGCTTGTTTTGAAGCACCCTTGCTATATGTTGTAAATGGCCTTTATGCCTTGACGTATAATTCTGCTGAAAACCTCATGGGAAACTGATCAGTTGGATACAATGTTATAACGAATGGACTAGGGCATGTCCTTGCCCATTATGCTCGTGAACTGGTGCCATGTGTTCTTGGTGATGTTGGCATGCCTGGATGGTGTGTGCTTGGTGAACGTCCTTGAGATAGGACAAATCTTGGGAACACATTCTCTTGTGTTCCTGGACTGGCAAAGATCTTGTCCACAGATGATTGATGATGACTGAAATTCAAATCAATGTGATGTTTAGCGATGGATTTTAGTCGAGTTCTGGGCATTGACACCTAGACTTGCTCTCCCATGATGGAAGCGATCGTGGAGCAATAGTTCAAACGTTGGGATGGTGGTCCATCCTTAAATAAATGACATTACAGATATAGAAATTATGATTTCTCATGGTGGCCTTGCTTGGTGGGCTTAAATGTGCTCAAAACACTTGAGCCGATGTTCTCATGATTGGGGGCTTCTAATGATTTGTGCATGTTGGTGGGCTCTCGTGACAAATTGCTTTTGGTGCTTTGGAAAGCTATGATGCACTCTCATAGATTGGGATTGATTGGTGCCTTCGTGGTCTATGGTGTGATTTCATGATTGGGGACTTGTTGTTCCTAATAGGCTATGGTGTCTTGCTGTACTCTCCCGTGTACTTGTTCCTTATGTACACTGATGTATCACACAGTCCCTCCCTGATGTATTGTCCCATGTCTCTGGTGTGATGTTAATACATGTTGGTGTTCTCACCTCCCCGGTGGGAGAGCAGAGTTGATTGTGATATTACTTGGTGAATCCTTAATTTTATGAGGGATCATTCTTCATTTCAATGGATGCCCTCTTCAACTCCTGAGATAATAAGGCAGGTGGTATTGAGACAGTTGTCTCCTATAAGCAGTTGATGTTTGGGACTTGTTCCTAGCTATGGTCCCATGTTCGTGAACTCGTGGGGCTTGTTCTTAGAGATAGAATGTTGTTACCCTGGTGAAATTCATGAAACCTCCTTTGTGAGGTCATGTTGTTGATGTAAATTAAAGATACATATTGCTCTTCGTGTAAGCAAGGCATGATATTGTGTACTCAGTTTTGGGGGCTTCAGAGGAACTTCCTTGTTGGGGTTCTCTGGTAGACCATCCTTATTGTAAACCCGAGATGAATCGTTGTGTTTGAGTTGTAAATGATGTTGATGAAAGCCCATTCCATGTAAAAATATCTTGAGGACTTGGTCCTCCTATGGGAAAGATGTTGTTGCTGACTTGTGTTTGTTGTTGGGTTGAGTGATAATAGGTAGTGGTGTGGCCTTGTCCACCACAAATTGATGTAAACGGGGGCTTGACTAGGATGTATGAAACAAAAACCTAGATCTCCCAAGATNTCTAATGAAAGGTGTTAAATTGTGAGACTGGCAGTCGTTATTGATATAGTGGGGAAATGAAAATTGTAAGAATGTTGGTATTCTTTGGAGAATTCATGATCTAGTTACTCTCTGAGGTGACTTTATAATCATTTTTGGACCTTGTGTTCAGAAAATGGTGCTTGTCCCATAACTTGGAGTTGATGGATAGCTTGCATGTGGAAAATGTGGGTGATCCTTCTCCATGAATGGGATATTATGATTGCATTTGATGATGTGCTTACGATTGATATGAGACAAATGATGGAGGATTTTCATGGGGTCGGCTGCCCAATTAATCCTCCCTTGTTCTAACATTCAATCAAGCATTCTCGATGTTGGACAATCACAAGAGGTGTTGATAATAGTTGGGGCTTGTTTTATGTTAGCCCCCTGGAGAAGTTTCCAAACATATTTTTGGATCTTCTCTCTCATTGGAATACTATGGAATGATGAATTGAGGCATGCGATGCTGGTGTCTGCAGACGGCAAGGTCAAGCTCAAAATATCTGCTCTTGTACCTTGTTTTTAAGGGAGAACATGCTTGACTCCCTTCATACCAGCTTGAACAAACATGATGAGTAAAAGAGAATGCACATGGTACCAATGCACGTGGAATTAGTGCTTAAATGGTTGCACTGGTGAGACCCCATGGGTCTCGATGCGAGTAGCAGAATATGGAGTTTTGGCAAGCATGAGTTGCTTGTGGAGACATGGCTCTTCGGAGCATGTCCTCCCTCTCAGTGTGATGTTCCCAAGTCCCTCACCATGGGTAGTGGCCCTAGTGAGCCCTCAAAAAAAAACAATATCAATGGGTGCTGAGATGCCATTCACAGAGGAACTCAACGGGACTTGTGGAAGAGGAGTTGTCTTCTTGCGTAAGTGTGGGCTTACGCAAGAAGATATGTCTCTAGACCCTCATAAGGGACAGATCTAGGGCATACCTTAGAGACGTTGGCCCTTTGGGTTGGACTCTCCCGCTCGTATAGAGAAGGGAAGTCTTTGGGCTTCCTCCAACTGCACTTGCGTTTCATGCAAGGCATTGGATGGAAGGACATATCAGGTGTTGGGGTTGGTACCTTCCTTCAAGCCTAGCATCTAAGGAGTTGACGGATCCCTAGAGTTGACGAAGTTCCAAACCCATTTAGAAGTGTACACTTGAAGTTATCCTAGGCTCCACTCCAAGGACGTCGCTTCTTTATGTGGGGGAGGATTCTGAGAGATGTCCCAGAGTGGTGGTTCTCTTGGGCTCTCCCCATGGTTTTGAGGGCCATGGAACACTTTGAGGCACCCTCAGGTGACTCTCAAGTGTTAGAAAACCCACCTCGGCTTGGTGGTACCAAGCTAGCAACAGGACACCCTCCTATTGCAACTCTCTTCTCTAAGTCCTCTTCCTTCCCTCTTCTCAGTGGAGAACTACATGGCCCTGATTCTACGACAGTCGTAGATATGTGGGCAGTCAAGACTGGATAGTTTTGGTGCGGTGCTAGGCCACACTTTGTACTAGATTGTGAGGGATATGGGGGTGAGTCACCTTCCCTTGTAGGTGCATCGTCTCCCCTCTCATCGATGTGGTCTACAAGGTTGTGTGTGTGCTTGTTTGCTTGGTCCTCATTTTGGAGTTAGTTACCCTTAATGAGGTGCATGGTCATGTACATTAAGAAGCTATGCTTTTGCTTGCACTCACTTGTGAGATGCTTGCTTGCTTGAGGCATATTCCCCAAGTCTTTCACCCCAGATCCATTAGATCTTCGTGAATTCCTTGGGGTGCCAGACAATGTCGGGGCAACATTGTTACAATTTAAGTAGATTTTATAAAGCTTTCCCTCTATCTCTATGTATTTCTTGATCTAGTATGGGAATTATTGTTCTCTATTCTTATCTCATTCATTAGGAGCCTCCTACATGAGTAAGCATGTAAGATGTTTATCATACAATGTTTGAACTACTTCTGATAAAATTATTGTGGCTTTTGAAAATAGTAGTTCATTTAGAAATTGATCAAAGAGTAGCTCTTCATTAGCCTTATTATCCAATCATAATTAAGACATATGATTTGCAACAACATTCTTAACATCCTTTTAGTCAATCAAAGTAATATCAAATTCTTGTAGGATCATCAACCATCATATTACACGAAGGCTAACTACTACCATATTCATGAGGAATCTAATTATATTATGGTTTATGTGCATAAAGATTGCATAACCAAGCACATAATTCTTAAACTTTTCAAGCGTATACACTCTTTCCATCATTTCTTTTTTGATCATGATGTTTATTGTATGATAAATATCTTACATGCTTATATATCTTTGGTTTTTGAAAGATACTAAGGACAAGGAGTTGGAAGGTTACAAGAGTATTGCACAAGTCCAAGGACATATTTTATATGTAAAAGTTCCTTAAGAACTTGTGAATGTAGTTTTAGCTTAGTCTTCTACAACTATGTAAAGTTGATTCTAATCACTGTAGTCATTTCAAAAATTGTAGTACCTGTACTCAGTAATTATGTCTAACAATTGGTCAACAAATGGTTACAAAAAATGGTCTTTGAAAATTATCATGTTTAAAAACATGAAATCAATGCAAATCCTTCATTGGCCCTTCTTTTTAGGCATAATCACAAGTGGGTTCATCCACTCATTGTCTACCTAGGATATATGAATTCCACTTTTGGAAGCCTAATTTCTTTTTTTATAATCTATTTCATCTTGGTATTCAACCTATCGTATGGTTGACATTTGAGCTTGATGGATATGTATGACTTCTATGCTATGCATGGATCAATTTATATTATTTCATCATATGACTAGGAAAATTCTATTGGCCATTTATTAAAAAGCGTAAGTAACATTTGTTTTTATTCCTATGTGAGTTGAACATTTACTACTATGGATTTTGTTTTTCTAAAAATACATACTAATGTACAGTGAATAGTCCCTACACCCAATCATACAAATCACTAGCGTTCACTAAGTGATCCAATCGAATTCCATAGACTTTAGCTCTCTAAGTACATTAGGTCTAGGCAGTGAATATCAAGGACAAGATCATTGACTTCTTAGTTTTACTTAAGTGTATGGTTAAGTATAACTAAGGCATATGATTTTTATCATTTTATGTTTATTGTTTAAATTTCCTAAGTGCAAGAAAATAAAGTATTTAAATGTTTAAGTAATTTAGTAACTAACTAATATCTTAACTAATCCTAACATAAGCATCTGTTCCATTTATTGTACACATCCTGAACCACATTGCAATGTTACTAGGTTACTAAGCGTTAAGCACTACTAGAATTACCAAACGTTAATGTATGCTCAAAATCGTTGTACTTATGCATATTAATTAATCACTAGTACCTTAATTAATTTAATGCATTAAAGTAAATTTATCAAATAATAAATGAATTAGGGAAACATTAAACTAATTCTAAATGTTGCAAGGTTTGCGAAGAAAGCTCATATTTATTACGAGTCATACCAAGGTGCTCAAGTACATTAGTGTTTGAGAAAAGATCTATACACTTCTCACTTCTAGTGCAAGTACTTAGAAAATATTCAAATTATCAAATGAAAAAAATGCAAGAGCTTTGTTATGATACTAACTATGGAATGTCATAAATATGGATAGTGAGCACATATTTATAGGCAAAGATAGGCACTGTGTTAACAAGGTCACATTAACACATCAAACTATGCATCGATCTGACTGTGTTGACGAGGTCACATCAATGAGATTGTGTCGATGCAACCCAAGGAAGACGTTTCATCATACCCCCATGACTAAATGAAAACTAGTCCTTAAGTGAACAAAAGGAGGAATAGGTTATTTACAAAATTTTAGGAAGGTATGGGATTATTAACTAACTACAAACACACAACTGACACAAATAAACACTACGTGCCCAAGTGTATGGATCTAAAATTATTACAAGAATTTGGTGCTTATGACAACAAAATTGAATACAATGATAAAAATTGATAGTACAACTCCTCTAATGGCTTAAAGACAAGGAAGGAAATCATATGGTCCCAAGTGTTGGAGGCTCCTAAGGTGCTGAAGGATCTTCTCCTACCTTTGGTGCATACAGTTGTTGAGGTGGTAGTTGTAGCTATCCTGTTGTGACTGTAATTTCTAGTAGAAGATGGAAAGCATCCAACAATGCTTTCATCTTTTCCTCCTTACTCCTAGGATCATACCTAGTCCATGCAGCATTGCCAATGTGGGCTAGTATGGAAACATTCTAAGGACAGGCCATTACAATGAACAACTCCTTAACATTGATAAACTAGGCAGTGAACTATTTATGTTTGATTTCAAATGCCCTGAGTGCATTTTGTAGCTCTTGGTAGTCATTCGTTCTCTTAGTTAGGTTCTTTTTTATTGATCTTTGATCAATGAACTTGCCTTGAGAACCTCAAGTTTTGCATTTTCTATCTCAGGCATCTACTTGGTCTCTTTATGATGCTTAAAATTTGCCTCATACAAAAGGTATGAGCTAGCCACTTACTCTTTCAACTTTAACCATGACCTTTTGATGGTCAGCATTGCTAGGTTTGAGTAACAGAGGTTGGCAAGTTCAATGTACTTTGTTATCTCCTTAATCTATAGCTACTTGAGGTGGATTTCAGCCTTGTTATATGCATTCAACCCATTAACGATGGGCTACCAAACATCACCTCCTTGTTGGAGCTACTAGAGTGTCTCATTCACCTTCTCCTTTACTAGTTGGATTTTTTTTTCATTTATCTCCTTCTGCAAGCCAACTTGGTTACTATAATGATTCTTGATCTTTTTGAACTTGAGGATCTCATTTTTTGAGGTGAAGATTTCAATGGTAGACTTCTAGTAAAGGGCACGCACCTCCTCCATTAAGAGATTTTGATTCTCTATAGCCAACCTCCTTAATTTAATGTTCACTCTCGCAAGCTGCTCCTACTACTATTGGATGAATTCAGCCATCTATTTTCTTTTCATCTCAACATTTCACAGGTGATGGTTCTCTTAGATTAGCCTTATGTTCTCTTGGTAGAGCTCTGACAAGTCCCTTTACATGTTATATGTAGTGGCATTACCAAGGACTTGGTTGAAGACCACCAACTCCTACATGTACTTAGCCTCCGTGGGCTTTTACTAAAGCTATTGGAAAGCTTCATCTCTTGAGATAGATTGGCTTAAGTATGGTGGAATCAGCAAGATGGGCTCAAAGTTTTCCAAGTTCTTTAGCTAACTATTGAATCTCAGCTTGGGCTATTTCAAGTTGGGTGTTGGCAATGAGAACCTTGTGCTTAGCCTCAAATAGCTTAGATTGGCTTGCTAAAAAGGTTTCTAAGATATCAAATATATTTGGAATCTATTTTCTGGTTCCTACTATTTGGTATAGCAATTCTTCATGTTGGACTGCATTCAATTTTTTACTTTTGACTCCTGTGAATACCTTCATGCCTCTAAGTGCAGCAACATCTAGTATGAATGTCATAGGGGCATTAAGTGCATCAGCCACTCTATTAGCTACCATCTCTATCATCATTTCCTGCCCTTGGTATTGCATCACCAGAATCATTACCCACTCATCCTCCTTCAAATGCACTGAAAAGGTTTAGGCATTTCTAGAGATTTATGAAAATTGCTGCTATTGAGAAAGAGATACTATTACCTCTCAAGTGCTAGGACTTGATCTTGTAGGCACCTACATTTTCGGGTAGAAAACATTTTTTCCAAACCCTCCTTCCTATTGATGGATCATGTTACTTTGTTGAGATGACTCAATGCTGGTTTGTAGACAGAGGATTCACCACCAATGGATCCTGCCTACTTCTATTACAAGAGTTGGTCATGAAGCTTGCACATGCATTCAATGGTAGCATGGGACTCTAGTGTTATTTTTTCATGAGTGGGTGCTAGTGTTGGCTACTCCTCTTTGATCACAATGGCAAGGACTTTGTTCTTCATCATTTCGACCCAAGAGGGGAAAGGAGCATGTCTGATGGTATCATTAGAATAGTAGGCTATCTATCCCCTTCTACATCATTTTATGATGAGACATGGAAAGGGGAGTGCCTTCCTTCCATGTTCATTTTCTTTAAACTAATTCTCCATCTCAAGATAGATCAATTGTGGAAGGTTGACAAGAAAATTTTCACTTAGAGTAGCATACACACAAGTAGAGAAAGTTGTTATCTTACTAGGCCTGACAATTAGATTGAGGTGGTAGGCCACAATCTTAAGGTATGCATGCTCTATTTTTGTGAGTGCACCAAACTCCTTATGTTCAACACTGTAGCACCTCTAGATCCACTCCTTCTTAACCTCAGGGTCCGCTTGCATTGAAATCTCTACCAAGGCTGCCCTAGTTTCTAAAAAACCAAGGGCCTTAGAAATGACCTTCACTAATTAGGATATAGAGGTATCCTTAATTTTCACTATGGCATCATCCTTCTTGTTATTCTAGAAGAGCTATGTTTCTCCCATGTATCATTCTCCATTGGAAGTGAGAATGGGCCATATGGGGGAGGTTTGGACTTGCACTTTGACATCTTCTAGGGAAAAGTTCAAGAAAGATCTAAATTTTAATTTAGGAATAAGCATTTTTGAATCTCCCTAGACCCAATTTTTCTCAAACATGCCTCTGTCAGAGTGACCTTAAGGTTAGGTCTAGGTCCAGGTGTCTCATCTTAGTGGAATTGCTATGTTTTAGCTTCTATTATTTGTTACACAAATTCCACTTTAGGATCCTCATGAAGAGGTCTTATTACATGCATATTTGCTACCTGCTCTTGGGGCTACTCTTCTTGGCCCCTTTTGGTTCTAGGCCACTTGTTCCCTGGTTGGAACAGTCCTCCTTCCTATGGGTGCTTTGGTCTTGGTAACATCTGTGATCACAACATGACCAAGGATTAGCATTGAATGTGTAACTTTATAACATTTGAGTGTCTTATCTCTTGGGTTAGTTACACTTGGCTAAGTTGTGATCATGGGGATTAATCATTTTATTATTATTATTTTTAATGTGTACCAAAGTTGGAAAGATTTAACTTCCATAAATTTGTGATTTTAATGTTATTTTATTAGTTAAACCTTATTGAAGTTAGAAAATTTCCAAAAAAAAAAAACTCATCAAAAACCTAAGGTTTATGGCCCCCATGATGTAGAGCTTGCTATGGTAACTACAGGAATAAAGGACAAGGTGAATCAGATAAGAAGTTTGAAAGTTATGGGCTCTAGAAGGTTCTAGGCTTTGAAAAACTACTCTTACATTTGATGAAAATGGAAAAAAATTTCAAAGTGTTGCTTGGTATTTATAGGACTTTGTGGCTAAATTGATGGGATCCTATATACAAGGTCACGTCGATGTGAGGAGTTGCATTGAAGTAAGGGGATGCATTAATGGGATCCCATTGATGCAATTGAAAAACAATTTTTGTACTTTGAAAATTCATATAGAATCAAAGAATTTTTGCTAAAACTTGGAGTCCATAGAGACCTAGAAAGGCCATCAATAGGAAGAAATTCTTGAAGAGGGCTAGATATTTCACAAAAAGGAGTTTTTATTAGGAGAAATGAATGGAGAAACTTAAAAAAAGAAGTACAAAACTAGACACAATCAATGTGGTGCACAAATGATTTGAATGCAGAAATGTCTAAGGATAAGAAGCTTAATTGGCCCAACTAAGAGGTATGCAATGGTCCTCCCCATAGAAGGTTCATGCCTTTAATGCCCTTACATTCCCTTAAACTAAGGGATCCATGAGCCCCATGGGTGATTAATGGTTATGAATAGTTAAAGACTAAATCTCATAAGAATCTACCTAAGAATTTCGACACATCAAACTAAGCCATTGAATAAAACATAAATAATGGTAGTGAGATGAATTATGGAAAGCATAAGTGGATGAGAGAGGGTGGAATGGAGTCACATATTGTGGTCACATGAAGTGGATTTTTTAATTAATATGGCTTGATAATAACCAGCCTTAATTTGAATCAAAACCAACCACATTCAGTGACTTTGAATCAACACTCTAAGACCCAGTCCACCCCCTCAAGACACAAGAGCATTTCCACAGATAAATCACCATTCCTTAAAGAGAAGAAAAGAGAAGTAGGAAGTGAGATGGGCCTTAGTTAGAGGGGACCTTCAGGCGTGGGTAACATGTCTTTCTAGTCCCATAACCAATTCTTATAGCCCTTATTTTATTTAAGGGATGTGCTTTGAATTTCCATTATTGTTGTTTTTTTTTGGATTTTATATTTTTATATTTTTGGATGGGAATCACATCATGTAAAGATTTTTAACTTCCTATTATTGGTCAATAGTAGAACGATGAGAAATCCATGAAAACATTCATACACCTAAGAGGGTAGGCAAGTATAGAGAGCATCAAATTCCCTTGAATTCACACCCTTATCTATCCATTTAATTCTTCCCAAGTTTGAAAACTACCAAGGTCATAAGTTCCTTAAAAGTTTCATTAAGGAAGGGATCTCATATTTCCAAAACAAGGAATACCATAGAGTTTGTGGATGAGTGGATGATGGGGACTCACTGCCTACTATCATGAAAAAGAAACCATGTCTTAGTTATCAATACTAAAATTCAAAGGTAGAATCCAAACATTAGCAATCAAATAACATTATAGTACAAACCACCATCAATTAATAGCTACAGTTGCACTTAATCTTGATAGTAATAAAAAAAAACAAAACAGAATATTAGGAAAACACTAGGAAAATTCAAGCCAAATAAGGTAAAATATAGAACAAATTGTAAAATATTTAAGAAAGGAAAAAATGTACTAAAGATGTTGTAAAAGATGGTGGAAAATAAATAGTGTAAAAACAAAAATGTGTAAACATTAAGGATCCACTTTAATAGATCAGCATGGATGGCCATCTCCCCATGACTAAGTTGAGCATACCTATCCATCTATTAAGGTGTTCTATTCATTAGCTCTTTTAGGCTTATGGAAAGGTTTGACTTGTTGCATGTATACTAGCAGTTTCTTGTTTGGGCTTTCAAGTTTGTATATGAACATGGTCCCAAAAGAAAAGGTTTCATAGATAACATAAGGCCCCTCTCACAACATTTGGAACTTGGTTCTTCGTGGTATGCATGTGGGATTCCAGTAGAGGATCCTATCTCTTGTTGAAACTTTACTTTCCTTATTCTAAGGTCATGTCATTACTTGTTGAATGCCTTGTGCAACTCGTTAGATGATAGGGATACCAATCAATTCTTGTCTAGCAAGTTGAGGTTCATCAATACTTTTTTTGTGTTAGACTTAGGTCAAGGTAAAGGTCATAAGTTGTTGATCATGTATGAAGCTCAATTTGAATTGGAAGTGTTGGCAATTTTCTCTACACAAGCTCATACGAAGAGTAGCCAATATGAAGTTTCCATGTGAAGCAGTAGGCACAAAGGGAATCATTGAGTTTTGTGCTCCAATACCTCCTATATTTACTAATAGTTTTTGTTAGTATATTAGTTATTTTCCTATTTATAACCTCTGCTTAACTGTTGGCTTGTGGGTGGTAGGGTTTTGTTAATTTATGTATACCTCCAAGTGTTGCATAAGCTTCCAAAAGATAGTGTTTGTAAAGTAAGTTTCATTATCAAAAATAAGTGCATGTGGAACGCCAAACCTATTTACAACATTTTTTTGTACAAGCCAAGTAGTCATGGAAGATGTGCAATCAGTGATAGTTACAACTTCTACCCATTTCATATAATAGTTAATAGGGACTATGATGTATACCTTTTCATTTGACATGGGTACAATGGAACCCATGAAGTTAATGTTCTAGATGTCAAAGGGCTCCAGTGGTTGGATCTATTGCTAAGATCCCTCCAAAGAAGAAATCATTCCACCATCACATTGGCATCGTTCATAAGACTAAACGAATTGGTGAGTGTTCCTAAAGAGTGTTGGCCAATAATACCCTGCCATGAAGATCTTAATGGTTATGTGTCTGCCAACATTGTGGCCCCCATAAGGACCTTCATGAGCATCTTAGAGAACATGTAGTTGATCAGCATCAAGAACACAACAACGAACTAGGCCATTGACACACATCTTGTAAAGGTATCTATTGATCTCCATGAAGCATTTCGCCTAGTGAAGAAACTAGTATTTCTTCTTGTGGTCACACTCTTGTGGCATATCTTGAGTGAGAAGATAGGTAAGAATGTAATTGTACTAGTTAGATTCATTGGGCATTTGTTTAGATATAGCCTCAAAAAAAAGGAGTTCATCAAGAAATTGATCTAACAGTGGGCTCTCCTCATCTTTAGTGTCCCATCGTAACTGAGACAAGTGGTCAACAACCACATTCTTGGTTCCCTTTCGATCTACCATTGTAAAATCAAATTCCTGCAAGATCACTAGCCACTATATGATAGGGGGACTAATTGTTGGTTTATTCACTAGGAACCGAATTACACTATGGTTTGTGTGCATAAATAGCTTATACCTAAGCATATAGTGCTTGAATTTCTCTAAGACAAACACCACCACCATAAATTCTTTCTCTGTTGTGGTGTTGTTTAGCTATGCATCCACAATGCTTTTACTCACAAAATGGATGTAGTAAGTACATTTTTTTATCATCCAACTACATGAGTGTGACTCCCAAGGCATAATTAAATGCATCTATCATGATGTGAAAAGGTCTAAACCAATCAGGTGCTCATAGAATTGGAGTATCCATGAGCTTCTACTTAAGATGATGGAATGCATTCTTTCATTTCTTAGTTTAGACAAATGGAGCATCCTTCTTTGTTAGCTTTACCAATGGTTTAGTGATCTTAGAGAAATTCTCAATGAATCGTTGGTAGTAGCCAATGTGTCCAAGAAATGACCTCACATCTTTGATTATTTCTATTTGTCTAGTAATACCTTAAATGATCCTTATTTGTTTTAGGGTCCACCAAGATCCCTTTTTCACAAATTATGTGCCCCAAAATAATGCCTTCCTAGATCATTAGGTGGCTTTTTTGCTAGTTGAGCTTAAGGTTTATCTCCACACACCTTTTTAGCACTTGCTCAAGATGGTCTAGGACTTGCTCAAATGTAGCCTCATAGCTGCAAAATTCATTCATGAAGACTTCTACCCCACTACCAATCTGCTATTGAAAGATGCTCAAGACAAGGCATTGGAATGTAGTAGAGGCATTGCATAGGCCAAATGACATTTTTCTGTATGCAAAAGTTCCTCAAGAACTTATAAATGTTGTGTTAGCTTGATCCTTTGGTGCAATCTGAATTTGGTTATAGCCACTATAATCATCCAAAAATCTATAGTAGCAATGCCCAGAAATGGTGTCTGACATCTAGTCTATAACTGACAATGGAAAGTGATCTTTGTAAGTTGCCATATTCAATAGCCTGAAATTGATACAAATCCTCCATTTATCATCTTTCTTTGGCACTATCACAAGTGGGCTAACCTACTCGTGATCAACAATTGGATATATGAACCCCATCTTAAGGAGTTGTTTAATCTTTTAATTCATGATCTACTTAAGTTTGGGATTCAACTGTTGCTGTGGCTACCTCTTTGGCTTGATGGAAGGATCTGTGTAGATGTGATGTTGGCATATCCTAAGATCAATCCTAGTGAGTTTAGGATATGACCAAGCAAAGATTGTTGGCCATTTGTTGACAACCCCCAACAACTTTCTTTTCTACATAGGAGTAAGTTTGGCATTAATGATGACCAGCTTCTCATTATTTAGAGAGACATATTCCATTTTGATAGGTAAAGGTTTCAACTCAAGGGGCTTCTATTTAAAGCTTTCAAGGATCTCCAACTCTTTCTAGTTGGTTTCATCAAGTTCATCATCAGAAAGTTGATGATGAACTTGCTTCAATTCATTCATGCCTTTAATGTAGGCACTTCAAAGGCTCTCAGTTGGTTCCATGCATATTTTTGTACTTTCTACATTAGCTATCAACCACTGAGTGTCATATTTTGTGGCTGCCATGTGCTAGCACCTTTGAATTTCAATCACATTAGCATGTTGTCTACATGATGTGATAGATGTGCTTTTTATGGACCATAATTTCTACACATAGTTATACCCTATGTCACTATACATGATGCATGGAATGTACTTCCTCTTTATCTTTCCAAATTTATTTTCCTTGAAAATTTCCAAGGATAGTGTTGGTGACAGTTTGGGACGCGACCGTCAACGAGTGTCCTCGAACAGGATTTAGGTGCCTGTTGGTCTCTGGCAACACCAAGGCCCAGATACCTCCAAATTAATAAAGTCGTTAATGTGAGTATGTGTATGTGCTGTTGCGGCGTGCGGTTGTGTGAAATGTAACGATTGCGTTGTGAGTAAACTACAAATGACTTACTTTAAAGAGATTCAGCCAACTTTGCCAAGTACTGTGAGTTGTTGAAAGTTTCCTATTTTGTTCAACTACCTAATCTATGCAGTCCTTATAATACCTACTTGTAACAAATAAAATTTTATTTAAACATTTGAGCACAACTCTGCAAATCTACTCCTAATTTTCCCCAGAGAAAGAGATAGTTCCACAAGAAAACTAGAAATAGAACAAGATTCGATGGAAATAGACAAAAAAGAAAAGAAAGCAGATTTGTGTAGACCTCAAATATTTCAACAAGGTAAAATGACACGAGTAAACACTTCGCAATAAAGCTATCCCAAATTCAATATCTACGAATTGTTCAAACTTCCAAGGCTCAAACAAGCAATTTCTTCAAGACAATCCTACTATGCTACCAAAAATTGTTGCGTAAAATACCATGTACGAGACTCCATTTTGACTAAATAATAGATGTCAACGATTNACAAATGCTCTTCTCAAGACCCCAAAGTGTGTCTTCAAGTGAGAGCCTAAGTGCTAACTAGTAGCCTTCCAAAGTGTGATCTCCAAAAGTGCCATGTATGAGACCTCCCAAAAGTCCTCTTCTTCCTCCTTGACCCCTGAAGCCTTTTTATAGGGTTCAAAGGTAGGTAGGGAAGTTACAAAATATCTTGGGTGGTTTAACCACCATAGAGATAAAAAGGCTACAATGGACAAGTGTCCTATTCAATTGCCAAGTGTCTTCATTCAGTTTCTAAGTGCTCACCATGGAGACACACAAGTTGCAGTTGACACGTGTCCCTTTTGGTTGACAAGTGGCCTTTGTAGTTGACAAGTGGCCCTTGTAGTTACAACCACTTCAAAGATTAAAAAGCTATGGTTCCCAAGTGTCCTATTTAGTTACAACCACCATGGTAGTGTTAAAATTAAGTGTTCAATTCATATGGGACTTAGAACAGTTGTCCCATAACCCCTTTTTTTCTTTTTAAAGTCATATCATATTTTATTTGATTTCCCTGTGCAAAAACCGAGAACAAAACAGTTGCGATAGAGAAATCGGCGAACATAATAATAGAACTTCTGGAACCGGATAGCGACAAGAGCGTGGTGACAGCAGTTTTGTGGTGTTTTGGGGGCATTGGAAAATCCACCATCGCAGAGGCAGTGTATGCAGCCATAGACATGGACGAGTACATTTTATGCAAAGTTGTGCTCTTCGATCATGCCAACAGAAAATCAAGCCCGACCAAGGTGCAGAAGAGCCTTCTGGACCAATTTGCAAAACCCAACCAAGAATGGGCAGAACTCGCATCCCCAACAGAAGTTCAAATGGCTCTGCACTATTGCTTCAGGTAGGTTGCCTACTTCATCTTCATTGACAACGTTCTGGAAATGGGAGAGCTCTGGAAGCTCATGATTCTCATCACTGCTTGCAATATGAATGCCCGCGAAGATCTGGATATCCATAATATCAGAGGTACAGTAGCACCTTGCAGGTAGTATTTACAACTTTTCACGTAATAAAGGACAGACATAAAATCATTGGCTACAACTGGCAAGCTACAAGCTCATGAAACTGCGGAATACAGAGCAAAACGAGAGCGATGGCAAAGTTAAGGACCGATTATGCGAGTAGCAAACAGTAAGCCCTGAACAAACACGATTGGCCAATACTTGAATCAAATTCACAGTGCCACAGTTTGTTGTTGAAAAAAACACTAGTAAAGTAGTCTGTAATGAGCAAAACTATGCTAAAATCCTAAACCTGGGAGGAGCAAATTTGTACAGCTTGCCGCACGATGAGAAAATGACAAGGCCGACCTTGGCATCACACAGAATGGAGAGTTCATATACCTTTTTCAGCAGTCCGTTTTATGGCCAAAAAAAATTTCGTAGATGCTTGATGGCCATTGTTTCCCCGCTTGGCTATAACAAGTTGGCGTTATTAGGAAGCCATGGAATGTGGGTGTGACTGAGTTGTGTGGTCTCTTTTCTTGTTGTTGTTGCAGCAGCGACAACATCTACATGTGTGTACAAAATTAATTCTGGTGATGTTGTTGCTGCAACCTTGTTGATCCTTGCGTTGCCCTTGCTGCTATTTTCTTTTTCTTCTTCGTGTTAATGCAGTAGAACTGCTGCATCTTGTTCTCGAATAATAACCCTGGTTCAGAATCTGATTGTGCCCCCAAAATAATTCAACAGCTGCAGCATGCAAAATGGATGATGCCAATAATGTTGATACCATCATCAAATTGCTACCCATGAAAAGGAGCAATTGCTAGTCATGCCTTTGCAAAAAAGCAAAGGCAGATGCAGAATCAAGGTCAGACTCAGGCTCTGTGTTTGTGGGTAGGTATGGATGTGGGTGAAAGTGAAAAAGAAAAAGATTGAGAAGAGGAAGAATATGAAGCTATGCTCTTCAATGTGTCTTATCCATTTCAGGACAAAAGATGAATTTGGGGCAGAGCGCGTGGAAGCGTTTGCGCTGAATTCGGCCACGCAGCACCCGTGAATCATCGTGTATTGCTTGTTCGCATATATCTACATATCTATTTTTTTGCACCAAAATCACACCCAATAACAATCCTATCATCTCATTCAAACTTTGATTTAGAGCCACACCACAGAGTCCTAACAACCAGGTAGTTGAACTTTGATATGTTATTAGGTGGATACATACCTTACCGGATGAGCCAACAAACTTTGAATACATAATGTTAGAAGCATGACTTGATTTTTGTAATTTATTGAAAATGAAGCAAGAGGCTTACCAAAATCAAACCCATGAGTTTTAGTTTTTAAATCAAGAGTCTTACTGTTCCATGGAATGGCCAAATGTGCCAACAAATAGGTCTCTAATTCCCAATTGTGCATCAATGATGCTCAACCAAGCCCTTCCCATGATGATTGGAAAGTCCCCCTTGTAGTTATCAAACACAAATCACTAGGAAGTTAACAAGATAGGACCATCCACAGATGATGGTCATAATGTTCTCCACTAGCCCCAAGGTGTGACATCCCATTCCCAGATGTTGTAAAAATACGAATGTCTAATTTACTATATTCATCATGGATAATATATCGAAAATATTATAAACACTTAAATAATGGATTAATTAGCAAAAAAATCATTGATACTGAAGAATTAAGCAAGGAAAAATGAAAAAAATTATATTAATGGAAGAGAGTATTGTAATGCCCTTTTGGGTTGTCTTCCTATGACACTTAAGCCTTAGAGGCAATCCGGCACTGCAACCATGGTTAGGCTATCTTGCCAAAGGGGTGATTAGTTCCTTTTTGTCCCACTTCACCTAGCTCCTGTTACTTGTCTCTCCAAGCTTTGCAACTCCATGCTTGACACAACCTCTAACCCCAACCTTAAATAGCATAGGTCAAACCCTTTCCCAAGGGATACATGAATAGTCATAACTCCTCATAACGAGGTGCCCCTTCATTAGAAGGTTAATTACATTGTTTACAATTTTTTTCACCCTTAACAAGGGACAGGACATTACAATCTACCCCCCTTAAGCCTCTAGCTCATCCTTGAGTACTTCTTGAATATCCAGCTGCTCAACGATTGCTTCATTGTTATGCTCCTTAGCTTCCCTTATTTTCCTCATTATCATCTATACAAATAAAAGATCAAAATTTATAAACATAATTTATTACATCCATAATAAATTCAACCTATCATTCAATATCTAGATGATCAAAAAGTTGAGGGTAAGTATTTAAAATACACTTCCTATTTTTCCAAGTCTGTTGATTACAATTTGACCATTGAACAAGTACTTAGCTGATAGTTTTATTTCGCAATTTCTTGGTTCGTTGGTCTATAATAGCAATGGGTTTTACTTCAAAGCTGGTGTTGTATCATAATGGCAAAGTATTCTAATCTAATACATATGGTACATCTTTTTGATGAAATGATCTAGGAGATGACCGAATACATGCAACTTGCTAATCTCCACTATGTAAACCTGATGATGCTAACTACTAGAAGACCACGGTCAGAATTGGAAAAACAAGTGACTAGCTTGTACATGTTGTATGATGCAGAGTTCAAGCAACATAAGGAGACCAAGTAGATGCTTGAGATGGAAAACATGGAACTCAAGGTTCTTAAGGCAAAGTTCACATATCAAAGATTAATTTCTAAGAACCTAGCCAAAAGGATGAATGATTATTAGGAGCTACAAAATGCACTCATAGCATTCGACATGGAACGCAAATAGTTCCCTGTTTGGTTTATTAATGTGAAGGAGTTATTTCCTACAATGCCCTATCCATGAGATAATCCCATTCTAGCCCACATTGATGATGTAGTATGGACCATGAGCAATTCTTGGAGTAAGGTGGAGAAGATGAAGGCATTGTTAGATGCCTTTGACCTTCTGCTAGAAGTTGTAGTTATTGCAAGACAACCACAACAACTGCCTCAACCATTGCATGCACCCAAAGAAGGAGAAGGTCCTTCAGAACCTTAAAAGCCTTCATCGCTTGGAACCGTCTATACTTCTTAATCGTCTTCATGCCGTCAAAGAAGTTTTGTTTGTCATTCTTATCCTAGTGTTCAATTTTGTTGTCCTAAACACCAATTTTTTTAATAATTATAAAATCATATACTTGAGCACGCAGTTTTTGTTGTGTTGTTTTGTGTGTCTATAGTCACTCAATAATCTCATAACTTTTCAAATTTTGTAAGGAACTCGAGGATGAGTTTTCATTTAGTTGTGAGGATATGATGAGTTAGTTGTTGGCCCACATTGATGAGATGCCATTAACGCAATCCCATCAATGGGATCTTGTATATGTGATCCCATCAATGTATGGTTTGATCCATTGACATATACCCGTTGATGGAGTATCCTATTTCTACCTATAAATGTGCACCTACCCACCACATTTATGGTAATATTTTCATAATTATAGCAGAGTGCTTATAATTTTTCCAATTGAGAGTTAGAATATTTTCTAAGTGCCCACAATAGGAGTCAAAGTGTGTATGCATCTTTATTCGAGCACTTTTGTACCTGAGCACTTCAGTGTGGATGGCAATAAAGATGAGCTTTTCTAATAAACCTTATAGCACTTGGACTAGATTAATTATTTTCTTAAGCATTTAATATTCATGCAATTTACTTTAATGTTTTTGTATAATTAATTAATATCAATTAAAAAGCACACATAAATATGATCACTTCCAACATACGCTTAGCTCTTGGTAACACCAGTTACACTCAATGTTTAGTAACCCAGTAGCATTATAGCATGTTCAGGATGTGTATGGCAAGTGGAAATGGATGCTTATGTTAGGGTTAGTTAGATATTAGCTAGTAATTAGATTAGATTAGTTATGTAATTAATTACTTTATTCTTTATTCTTGTTCTTAGGTGACTTAAACCATAAAAGATAAAAATGATAAAAACCATATGCCTTAGTTACACTTAACCATACACTTGCACTTAACAAGTGGAACTGGGAAGACAATGATTGCAACGGTATGTTTCACTTCTTAAAACCAGTGTACTTAGAAACCTAAAGTCTTTGGAATTCGACTAAATCATTGAGTGAACACTAGTAATTCATATGGTTGGGTGTAGGGTATACTTGCTGCTCATCACTTCGGATGCACCTATATTTCAATTTTCAATTTACAAGCCTCATAATATCATACCTTAGATAACGTAATAATTAAAATATATTAAATTTGTACATGAAAGTATTAGCCAAGTGACATAATTTCATTCATATCTAAGGTTAACAAAGTTAATCTTGGAAAATAAGTAATTTTAGGTTTTCTAAAATTACAAAAAAATTAACTTAGCAATCAAATCATAAAATTATGTCCAACATGTAGTACTCTCTGAGGCAATTACAATAACACTAGCTTCACCTTGATTAGAGTTATGATTAAGGAGATACCATCATTCAAAATTTTTTATAATGTGTATCAATTAAATTAAAATTTAAAACATAGATGATCTTACATGCAATGCTGCCAAATTCAATAGGTGATCCTTCAAGTGGAACCACTACTTATTTTCTTTTTTATGAATTACCAAATGATTTTTATGAACCTATTACTTAAGAAATTTATGGAAGGGATGTTTTCATGCAAATTATGGGTTATTTATCTCATTTATTAATTTTTTTGAATCATTTAAATTTGGTTTGGAGATATCAAGGTTTGGATGTTGACCATGCTTGTTATTTGTCAAACTCATTTTTACTAATACAATTGGTTAATTCGACAATGGTTTCTAGGCTTCTTGATATCAGTGTTTTCAATCATCATCATTCTTTATTTATTATTCAAAAATTAACTTTCTCTTTCAATCCAACATCTCCTAAGTTTTGAAAGGTTCCTTGTTGTCTAGAATTGTCAAATATTCCATTAATTTTTGAAAAATTTGAAAGGAATATTATCTCTTCTATTTAGCCAATCAAGCATTCTGAAACCCTCATTGCAGCTAGTGGTTTTTGTAGAACTCAATACATGATTGAAGTGGATCCTGATTCACTTAAGCAAGAAATTATTCTACATGCTAGTAGAATTGATTATGCATAGAATGTTGTTTATTATAATCATCCAAAGTTATGTTACTATTGTCATCAAGAAGGTCACATGTTTGATTCATGTCTTTTTCTACTACAAAAAAAAAAGTAATGCAAGCATATTAGCAACAAGCTACTATAAATGCTACTCTGATTTCTTCTATAAAAGTTATAGATCTTGCTAATTCTTTTTCTATAAATGTTACAAATCCTAGAATGATTTATTTTGTTGATGTTTCAATAATTAGCCAACTACTTTCTTTTATTGTTATTCAACAAAATGTATCGTCAAGAAAGGTTCTAATGAAATCAATTTCAAAAAATTCTTCAATGACTAAGGGGAAACAAACATATGCTCCTCAAGTTTGACAAAATTCCAGTGTTGATTTAGATATTTTCTATTAGTTCTTTATAATAAAAAACATCAATGAGGTCTATTTATTGTCAATTACATGACAAACCTTTTGCATCTATTGGTAAAGATATTATGATAATATCTTTTGATATTTATTCTATTGAGAGGGTGAGGGCTTCCTCCCCCTTCAACCAATGCTAATCTTTTCATGAAATGTCCAATTTTCTACCTAGGGAAAAGTTCTTTTAGGATTTCTTGTAAGGATGAAAATCTAAAAAGGCATTTTCAAAATAATTAGGCCTTTTATTTTTATTGATTTGGAGTTTCTCCTCTCTATAGTACTCCTCTACTTTTGTACCTTGGATTTATATTTTTAATTTCTATATTTTTTGGTTATGACACCCATATGCATCCTATGCATGCTAGCCAACATAGAGGTATTATTTTAAGCATATAGCCTTAACCATGATGCAAGGGTTGCACCTCAATAGACCCCAATGGGATCCAATTCACAACTTCCAAGAAGATCTTGCTTAGAAAATAAGAACACAATAAAATGGAGAAAATCTTCCTTATATTAAGATAATTCTCAAAATACATATAAAATAGATCAAAGATGACGAGCCAAGCTTAACTCATAACTCTCCCAAGAATCTTAGAGGCCATACTTGTCCCCTCTCAATCCTTAATTACTCACAATGGAGCCCAAGCTCAAGACAAGACACTTATAAGAGATTCTCCTAATCTCTCTCAAGTGCTCTTCCTTCCCTCTCACTCAACTTCCTTGCATAAGCTCTCCTTCCTCAACTCTCATAAACTTTTTGTCCTACTAATAGTCAAGGTTATGCTCTTTCTTCTTCCAACAATTGTAAATTACATCAATATTTATAAGCAACTGGGAGGTAAAAACCCTAGAAACATTTCATCAACTCAACTTGAAGTTCTTTAGATGTTTCCCAAGTCTTCTTCCCTTCTCCTTGGCTATTTTCATCTTACTTTGGCTATTTCTTGAATTGGAATGTTGTTTTTGAAAGTTTCCCCATGTGTCTGGGTTGTCTCTAACTTCATGTAGGTGTCTCCCATGAAATTCCTATTCTTGGGAGAGACATCTACGATTTTTGGTTGATGTCTCCTTTAGACTTGGGACATCTCCACTTTAGGGGAGACATCTCTAGGGAGACATATATCTTTCAAAGGAGACATCTCTTCTGTAGGTGCCAAAAATAAAAGTGCTTATTTTGATGTCAAGAGCTTCCAGATGCCTCCCAACAAGTCCCCATAGACCTTGGAACCTCCTAAACTCATCAAAATAAGTCGTAAACATCACAAAACATGCCAAAAACATCCAAGAATCATCATCAACAAAATCAACTCAAAAAGACACATAACACGTAGGTTAGAACAAGGGAATCAAAAGAGGTGTCCCTACACAAGACCATCTAATAACTCTATGCTATTGTGTAGAGAAAGAAAAAAGGCCCAACCATATAACTTTTATTATCTTGTTGATTTCTCTAAGGCTTGTGATTTTATTTCTCAAGATAACTTTGGAATAGATTGGATAGCATTAACATTCCACAACATCCCCTTTCTACTGCTAAAAGAATCTATGAGACAGTTAATATTCTTATTGAAGAGAATCTTACAAAGGAAGGAACGATTATCAACAGCTCAGTTGGAGTTAAACAAGCCTATCCATTGTCCTTTGTAATTTTTGGCATATTTAGTGATGAATTAGAGGAATGAATGAAAAATACCTCGCATCATGATATGTCAATGAATAGATTATTTTTAAACATGCTTCTCTTTCCAGATGATGTGGCCTTGATTACAAAATCAACTACAAGATTTAATTGTATGCTTCAAATTCTCCATGACTACTGCAACTATTCAAGTATGAAAGTTAACATTGATAAGACTAACTTTCTAGTTTTTGGTACTAGAAATAGAAATTACAAATTTTTCCTTAGAGAAAAAAGATGATATATATGAATATTATAAATATTTAGGAGTTGAATTTGCCAATAATTATAGCAAGAAATACATTTTGGCATGGGATATTAAAAGGAAACTTTTTTGTAGTCTTGTCTAACCTATATTATTATATGGGTGTGTTTTTTTGGGGGATCTATTCTTTCCACCCATAATTGGAAAAAACTAGAACATGTTCAAATATAGTTTCTTATATGTGAATTTCAAGTGAAAAAATGTAAACCTCTTATGATATCTTACTTTAAGAAGTAGATTTATTTTAAAAAATTTAATTTAAATCTAATAAAAAACCATTGGGATCACACCCTACATAAAACTACTACTTGAAAAAAATTTGCTTCTCTTTCTCTATTATTTTTGTAGCAACAACCACAAAAAAAATCTATTTTTACTACACTTACCTGCTACACTAGTGCCTACTTATTACATCCACTTGCATGACACTCACCTATAGCTATGCTCGCTTTGTACCACATTCCACATCTAGACCTATGTGCTCCCTCACTCTCATGCTTTATTCTTGCATTTGCTAGGTTGCAGGTAATGCTACTACCTTGCAAACATCATCAAGTAGTCTCCAATGGGCTACCTATATCATCTGTGGCCTAGCAAGAATGGTTAATAAATTTTTTATAGGTGTTTAACCATCACCTATAAGTTTTAGTTAACTAATAGTAATATTCAAGTGTTGGATTTTGCAAAAACTAAATCAAGTTCAATTAATATACTTAGGCAAACGTAAAGAATTTGGTAAATTGGCTAGATGGTTAAGGTTCATGAACTAGCCTTGCCAAATAAGAGGATTCAAGTTAAAATCCCACTTTCATAATTTTAATTTTTGAAATTATACCTTTATAATAAGGTCAAATTTAACAAGTGTAATTTGGTAAATCAAAAACATGTGGAAGCTTGATTATGTGATTAGATCTTAAAGCCTAAGATTTAAAATTAGAAGGTCCCATTTTGGACCCCCAATTTTAACTTTTGACATGGAATTTTTATAATAAAGTCAAAATATAAATAAATTTTCATTTGTTAATAAAAACTCTTCTAAATAATATAAAATTGATTTTAGAGGTTTGTTTATAACAAATGAATAGTTGTTGATAATTTTGGCCTTTTAAACATGATGGAAAGATCAAAATTACCATCAAACATTTTGAAAATTAGATAGTTAATCCTTACTTTAAAGTGTACCATAATAGTTGCAAACTTAAAAGTTATCATAGCTTTTAATCTAGAAATCCTTTTTTAGTACATAAATAGTTGTTTCTAATTGATTTTGACCTTCCAAATATAATGATAAGGTCAAAATGTATGTACTGCAACTCTAAAAATGTTTAAGTATGACTTCATAAGATTATGAATCTAAATAATCATGACTTTAAACCCATTATCCTTTTTTCAATAATTAAATAGGCCACTTTGTAACAATCTTGGCCTTTTAAAATAGTGTTAAGGTCAACATAACCATTATTTAATTAGTATTGGATGATAAAACTAGGCATTATTATGTATACCTTTCTTATATAAATTAGGTTCCATAAATTATATAATAGAACTAAGTCAATGAATTCTAGCTTAAAATTTCCTAAACTACTAGAGTTGATATCCTAAGCTGAATAGAAATTTCATCAAGAGTTTAAGGAACTAAGCCAAATCATTATCCAAGAAATCAAGTAGCTAAAACATTAGTTACCAAACTAACAGAAGGATAAAGGGTCACACTAAATCCAACAAGCAACAAGACTATTTTGCAAACATTCAACCATAATGAAGAATCATAACTATGCTCAAACAAGATGTATGATACCCATGAGGAAGAGCTATTAAAGAGAAAACTTAGGAATATTTATGAAGGTCGCAACATACAATGTGCTTGCAACAGCTAAGTAGTGAAAGAACACTTGGACATTGAATTGACATGAGTACTAATACCCACATATCCTCATAAAATTGCAAATCCTAAATGTTGATGTCCTTTTTCTACATGAAGTCTTGCTAAAGGAATTTCTCTACCAATTCTAGTATGATCTAAGAAAGATGGGATATGAGACATCTACAAGAAGAAGGGTTCTTATAACGATTCCTCATTTAAATCATATAAACTAGCCTACTAGAAGAACCATAAAATGGATGATTATGTAATGTTCTATAAAGAAACCATGTTTGAATTAGTTTAAATATTTGAATGGAAACTTGAAGACATGATTTTCAAAATTCTAGAACTTCGATTCATGGAAAAGAAAGAATGATTAAGGCTCCATAAAAGTCATGTTACCTTATCCTTGGTATTAAACATGTAATCATTAGGAAAGTGTGTATGTATAGGTAATATGCATTTGATTGTCGATCTAACATGTTTAGATGTTAGGCTTTTTCAAGTATCTTATTTAGTTAATCAGATCAAGGAAAGCTTGAAGAATAATTTATCTTATCTTATACTATTCTTGATTCAATAACATTAATTATCTTTAGACACTTCAATGCAAAAGCATAAAGTGGTTTTCATCAATTCTTAAAATCTAGATGTGCAAAAGATCCTTTAGAGTAGGAGATAGATTTGAAGAAGATGCTTTTGTCAATACATCATACCATTTGATTAGCCCATGTATATTCCATCTACTTCAAATCATTAGTAGATAGGTCAAATTTCTAAATTCAAAAGTAGATGATGCTCATGGATTATATTCATTAGGAGCCCCAGGTCACTAATTATGTTGCATAGAGAAATATCCTTATGTAGATTCATTCAAGGATGAATGAAAGCTAGGAGATGGTAGGGGCAAGGAATAAGGGGTGTTAGATGTCAAAAAATGAATAATAATTTAAAAGAAATATTCAAAGTACATTAGATCAAAAACATAGAAGAGAGAGTCTAAAGATAAAGCTCAACAATTTTGGTAATGCCTTTTCAAGTTTTCATCCTTATAACCAATCCTAAAAGACCTCCTCTCTAGCATAGGAAAAGGATTAACTATTGCCCTTGTTTAGTACCATCATCATGAGTTTTCACTTCATACTAAAGTGTTTCTCATAAAGAGAAGAAAAAAACTCTCTCTAAAGATAAAAGAAAGCATCAATGGATCAAAACAATATTCATTATAACATAATGGATTAAAAATATTATAATAATTAACTTTATCATCATCATAGTGTCTTTACTCTATCTATTAATAATTAAGTATTAACTTAATCATAACACTCTTGATTTGATAGATTTAAGCTATGAGTTTGATTCTAGCGGGTAATTCTTGAGTTATAAAGTTCTAATTTGATT
Source organism: Gnetum montanum (assembly GCA_015680685.1). Taxonomy (NCBI): domain Eukaryota; kingdom Viridiplantae; phylum Streptophyta; class Gnetopsida; order Gnetales; family Gnetaceae; genus Gnetum; species Gnetum montanum. The sequence goes on from MNCI01018361.1 coordinate 698,065, forward strand.
ATATGTTTTGGGAGTAAATATTACTAGAAAAAAATTTTCGGTTCTAACACCTTCCTCTCTTTACCTAAGTTATCTGTATCCTATCTATATGGTGTTTACCTTTTGGTATGTCAAAACATTAAGAAAAATGAAGAACAAAGATGTTTATATGGATAAGTATGCAAGTGTCTAAGTGAAGACTTCAAGAACTCAAGGAATCATGGATAAGTATGCACGTATCTAAGTGAAGACTACAAGGACTCAAAGGAAGCATGGATATTTAAAGAAGACTTCAAGCTAAGAGAAGATGTTCCTGTGATTAAGAGGAAGCTTTGGAATCAAGAGTTCAAATGCAAAGAAGCCATCTCCCTAATGAATAAGACATCTTAACTAAAATGAAGGACACACAAATAAGACATCTTCTAGAAATAGAAAATGTCTCCTTTTAAGAGAAGACGTCTCCTCAGAGATGTCTCCCCAAAATTGAAGTCTATTATAGTGAGACATCCCAATCTTGAAGAAGATGTCTCCCCTAGCAGTTAGATAGCCATTGGATGAATTTCGAGGTGATTTTAGAAACTTCAAGGCTATAAGAAGACTTCCTTCTCTTAGGTTTTGTGCAAGTGTTATGCATGAATTATCACTATCAAAGTAATCATTGTATATTGTACTTGTGTGTCTAATTTGTCATATCATTTGCATGAGTATTGTACTTCAATGTCATATCATCTGTGTTGTTGTATTGAGCGCTATTGTACTAGGCCTTAAAGTCAAGGAACTGTAAATTAGTTACATTCTTTCCTTCTGATTTTGTTTCTATTTTTGTTACCTCACTAGGGTTGATGTTCCTCTTGCACGAAGGCATCATCATTGAGCTTGTTGGGACTTGGATAGGTTGAGTGGTTGGTGTAGCATCACAACACTTTGAAGTGGAGCTCAATTTGTAAAGGTTGTGGAATCCTTGAAATCACATTCGAAGATTGTCTGGACCTAGCTGGGTTAAGTGGTTTTGCAATGATGAAATAATTTAGAGCAGAGCTTAGATCTTGTACAAGGTTTGGTGCCCTTCAAACCACATTTCAAAGAAACAAAATACAAAGGTGTGCAAGTGCACCACCCTTCAGGTGTGAAGTACCTAAGTTGGGAAACCATGTAATTTTGGGTGTGATTTTTGTGGCTGTAAATTTTAATTTTGGGAACTTTATTCATCCCCCCTTATAAGTTCTACAATCCTCATATGGGTCATTTTTTAAGGTAGGAAAATTCTTTTAATGATAATGAGATGTTAGTTTAGTAGTAAGACTCTTGATTTGGCAGCCTCAAGTTATGGGTTCAATTCTAGTTGGTAATGTTGAGTTATAAAGTTCTAATTTGATTATATGTCTTAGGATAAAATATTGTTAAAACTAGTTTCATTATATATTTCTAATATATATCTATAATTTGGTCAAAAGAATCCTCTTCATTGATGAGTAATAAGATATTTGAATCTATATACTAACCTAATAAATTAAAACAAATAATGAGGTGTTAGCCTACTAGTAAGATTCTTGATTTGAATGTAAGTCATGGGTTCAATTCTAGTGGGTAAGGCTAAGTTATAAAGTTCTAGATGGACTATATATCTTGAGGTGTACCTATATTACAATTATTTCAAGGTTCCAAAAATCCTCAACCCCATCCCCTCTCCTCCTCCTACCTCATGCTCCCTTTGATTGAATTAAAGCATAATATTTACAATAAATAGCACATTAAGTATTGTAACATCCATAGACTACATAGGGTTTCTTTGCAACGTGTAAATATTGCTCTCTCCATTTATTGTTTATTACTTAAATCTTCATTTCATTTTGTAAATACTTCATAGGCTAGTATTTGCTAGGCCATATCAGTATGATCCCTTAATGTAAATTATTAAGCTCTTACCATGAATTTTCTGCTATAGTTTAACTAAAAACAATTCCAAATAAGCTACTACAGATTAATAAGCATGAATCATGAGTTAGATCTTGATGAGCGGTGAGGTACCCCTATGCTCAACCATACAAATAGGAGGGTGTACGCATGATCTAGCCAAACTCTACAGATGAACTAGTTGTGGCACCTAGATAGTTATATGTTGATCGTAGTTCCACCTAGACTAGTAGTAGCTTTAGCACATATGGTTTAGTCCAAAGTCAGGCATATGATGTTGTCCTAATTCTACATTACTCCTAATTATAGAAAAGATAAATTGATTAAACTAATAATGGAAGTAAAACCTAAATTAGCCTATGGCGATGGTATCCATCCTTAACTGTCCATACACATCTTGGACTTCGTGGGATTACCACTGGGCATGCCAAGTATTCGCACTTAAACACTCATGATTAAGGTGTACACATTCTGCTTAATGACAAGAAAAGTAAATAACAATAAATAGAACTATTAACTAAAAAATGAATTAAATAATTAAAATAACAAAAATTAATCTAAGTAAATGCTACAATGATGAAAGTAATCTCGATCTTTATTACTAGTCATGCACATGTCCAAGTATGTCACACTCTAACAAAGGTGTCGTGCAATCACAAACGTCACACTGTGGGCATGCACTAGGAATAATTGGCTTGAAAGAAAGAAACTAAAAACTGAAAACTAAACTACTAAAAGAACTAGAAAGAAAAGAACTTCCCTAAAAACTATCAACTATGCACCTAAGTGCTGTATTTATAGGCTAGCATATGAATCATGATATTGCATATATTATATCATATCCTGGCCACAATATTGCATACCTAATATCAGGGCCTAGCAAACTATGATTCATCATACCCCCATGACTAAATAAAAATTCATCCTTGAGTTAATCCAATGAGAAATGAGCCCCTTACAAAACATTATGAAGGTATGGGATTATTGACTACTACTAACTAACCATGCCACAGTATGGGAAACACAAAACTTGGACACAAAATACAAAATATTGGAACTCATGTGGTTCCCAAAGGTGGTGGCTCCCCCATTGGTGTTTTTCCTTTATCTGGTACTGCAGGCTTCTGAGATTGCTAACATGTGAGAGAAGTGCCTACAATTTCTCTTCTTCCATCCGAGGATCATGCGTAATCCATGCTAATGTCCCAATGTTTGATGAAGCTGGCACCTCCTACGAACACAGTAGTTGTGGAAACATCTGGTTCACTTTGACATATCACGTAGCAAACTACCATCGTTCCTTCTCATAGGCTTTGGCTTTATCTCATAATTCATGGTAATCTGTTATCCATCAAGCCAAATTTTCTGATACATCTCTTTCATTGTGGTAGCTTTCTTTGACCACTTCTAATTTAGTGTTTACAACTTCTAATTTTTGCAGCATTTTCTTATGTTTGTCAAACTCTGTCTCATACTTAGCGTAAGTGGTAGCTACCTATTTCTCAAACTCATTTCTCAGATTCCCTACTATTAACATGGCTAAGTTGGCATATCATAGATTTTCCAACTCCATGTACTCCTTGAAGTCTTGAATCTGCAGGTCTTGGCTTTTCAGTTCCGCTTGGTGGGTGAAGGCATATGTATCCTATATGGCTCACTAGTCAGTGTGTTAAGCATTGAAATAATTAATGTGAGTCTTAGTCATATAGATCTCCTTTTCAATTATTTCTTTGTACATCCCCACCTAATCATGGAAGTTCTCTTTCAACTTCTCATGCTTCTTGGCCTCATTCTGCCATGCATTGATCTCTATTGTCATCTTTTAACAAATAGCATAGACCTCCTCCATAGAAAGGGTTCTATTTTCCCTAGCCAAGTAATTCATATCTTGGTTGACCGATACTAATTGTTCTTGCATCTGTTGAAAACTTTCTTCAAGAACATTCTTCTATTTCTCAACTGCCGTCAACTAAAGATTTTCAGCAGCAAGCTATTTATTCTCCTCCTATAGGGCCTTGAGAGCCTTAGCATGTGTGTACATTTGAGCATGTGTCTTGGAAGCATCCCAATCAGCTTGTTCTTTCTCCCTTGCCACCTTTTTATTCTCTTACAACAAGTTATTTAGTTGCTCATTTCTGAAAACATCCAATTGGTCAACTGTGATGAATTGGAAATGATCCCTTCATTCAACTTGTAGGGTAACAAGCTTTTCTTGTAGTCTTTGCAACTCCGCTTCTACATCCTCAACCCTAACTTCAGCCATGACCAATTTTCCTTTAGTTGAAATGAGGTCTAATTATACTACTGTGACATCTTGAGGGATGTCAAATAAGGAAGTCATGACTTGTCCTATTTGTAGCAAGCGATCCAAAACATCCTCATGTTCTACAGGAGTCATTGATGAACCAGCCAAAACTTGAGCATCACGTGCTCCCATGAAATCTTTCAGTGGCACAATAGCAACATTAAAAGATTCTTTCATGTGGTCTAAGGCCACCTTTGCTGCACCTACTACATCTTGGTGCTACATGACCAGAACTGTGGCACCTTCAGTAGTTTCTAATCTGACTTGAAAGGATGCGGCATTCCCAGAGGTCTACTAAGACCACTAGGACCCTCCTCTTGAAATCAAAAAAATGTGTCCACTCGTGGGGTTAGCTAAAATAGTGAGCTACACAACATCATCAATGACCCTAAATAAATTCTTGGCATCATGACTCCCCCAGCTGACCATCTCAGCAATGGTTCTAAGGTGACCGATGGATGATCAATAGTCCTATTGTGGTGGTGGTGATTGTTGGACTTGCTAGCTTGTGGGTTATGTGCTAGACCTTGCTTCATGTTGTTGGCTAGGCCCTATTGTTTGAGGCACAGTGGGCCCAACCATTCGCTCTGCTTCTTGCTCTAATTTTTCACCAACATCTTTCCTTAGCACCAACAGTTTGAGTAGTTCAACATGCAAAGCATTTTGGGCTTTTCTAAGAACATCATTCATATAACCCAAAATTTCAACACATCTTCACAGCTTCCTGATGAGATAAGGAAAAGGTAAGGCAAGCTTCCCTGTCTTTCTTTCCTCAAATCACCTTAGGATTTTCGTCAAATATAAATGGGGTAAATTTGCATTAAATATTCCCATCAAAATTGCACTACCCTGCGCCACATAAGTAGATAGTCTATTTAAGCCTTTGGTGGGGAAAATGTGATAAGTTGAAGTAAATCCTTTCTTCTAAGGTTAATTCTCCATAAGCTTTATTTTCTTTGTCGTAAGCCCATTTCAACCATAAATTTCTTACATCTACATTTGAGTGAGTGGATAGATGAGCAACCTTTGGTCCTTCATTTGAAAGATTCAAGACCTATGTAATGGCCCTTATAGAGAAATCAACAACAACACCACCTACATTGGCAATGGTGCCTTCTTCCTTTCCATGCCAAAATTGGTATGTCTCACCCAACTACCAGTCACCACTTTTCGAGAGAATGGACCACAATGAAAATGCCTTAAGTTGAGCCTTCCCTAGTTCGAGCACAAACTCGGTGGAAGGCCCAAAATTAAGCTCCACGATCATGGCTGAGAAGGTGGACTTTTCTTGAATGGCTTGGAGACATTTTGGGGATAATGTAAGACATTGCCCTAGTTTTGGGACTCTAACTTCTCGACCTTCCACGTGGCCAAATTACACTATCACAGGGGTTTCTTGATGAATGTTAAATGAGTGTACTTCCTGCTCTACATGTTCTATGTGAGGTGCCTAGCCTCTACCTCCTCTCAAGCATTTAGTTGTTCCTTACAAAGTTCCTACTTGATCTCCTCTTTTTGGGGCCATCTGTAATCACACAAAAATCAACTATCACTAAGGTTATTTAGAGAAATTTTTATCAACTCATACCTTACTCATTACCTTAGTTAATAATCCATAATTACGTAGTGTGATTTTAGAGTTAGAAATATTTTCAAGAAGTGGCTCCAAAAGGTGTTATTGTTGACCTTACATCATTGGGTTTTGTCAATTTCTTTACATGTCGCACTTACAATCATTTGGGTGGCATGGGTGATTGATGAAAATTAACTTGGCATTTAAACATAAAATTTATCTTTAGTAAATATTGCATTTCTTACCCCCTATGATATCCTTTGGATAATAGCAAATTTCAAAAAAAAAAAAAAGTATGCACACTTCCTACTGTAGCACACCCCCATGACTAAGTGGAACACTCAAGGTTCAAATAGGATCAGATAGAATTGAAATCAGAATGTTAGAGAGCTACATTTTACGCTTGGAAGATGGAGAGGTAAAGCTCTAAGTTGCAAAGGAACATTTCAACTCCCCTAGTGGAAAATGAAGGAAATGAATTTTGAAGTAGGTGGGGTCGTAACTATATATAGGTAGGCAAGACTCGATATCACGTACCTGATATTGGGTTAGATGCGATATCACGTCCCCATCAACATGCACTAAATGTAAGGACTAACTGGAAATAATCAATTTTTTATATTTAATGGATGATTTAAGATCAAATTGAAAGGTTTGTGGTATTTGAAAAATTAATTTTGAGGCACCAGAAGTGTGTCATGATGGAGTCATATATTAAAATTTGTGAAAAGGGGCTAGGATGAAAGGTGTATAGTAATTGTTGAGGAATGATTAATTAAAATGATAAGGGAAAAGATAGTTCACTTACGTGAGTAGTTAGAGGATGTAAAATAATACAGTCGTGTGCAACAAGGACAAGTTACAAAAGTTACACAAGTGGGTCCTCCCTAAAGCAGGCTCTAACCTATGATGCCCTTGTGGAATCACACCTCTAATGTCTATGGGCACTAGAGAAGTTGAATGCAACATGTACCTGTGAACAAAACACACATGTTAGAACCATCGAGTTGAGATAATAACTCTACATTACACCAACCACAAGTTATGAACATTTGGACAATGAGATGAGATGGACTACAGAAGGAATCACAAAAATTAGGGCATGAGGTTTCTAATGATGGTCATGATGAAATTTTGTGTGTAATTAGTGGTTAAATAACCATGTGTCTAGCTTTCCATGTTTCAGACCAAGCCCATACCACATTGCAATGACACCGCATCACTTCATCCCTTTGACAAACAACCATAAGTCTACTAGAGTTGCAAGGAGTAACATCACTTGGCATTTTATTCAAGGGAGGAGCATCATGGTGGCACATTTTTATTATTATTATTATTATTATTTGGCTCTATAATGTCACCTACCCTCAGGCATGGGTACATGTCTTTCCAGTGGAATCCACAGAAGCTTATTTAGTGTCATTTTGAGTTGCTCTTACTCCCATTTTTTGTTATATCTACAAGGATATAGTTACAACCTCAGCAACATGATAGAACATACAGAAGTAGCTAAAAAGAATCTACGAATCCCCTTGATGTCACACCCTTGTCATTCCACCTTGGTCCTTCACTCATCTCTCTAGACACAATGATTATCAAATTATTTATAGTTGAATGATGAAAAATATTACCATTGTGACTAGAGCACAAACCTTTTATTAAGGAAATAGGTGGATGGATGTCGTGGTCTCAATGTCTAAATAATCAGTCCCTTATGACTAGGCAACATAGAGAAAAACCTTACCTTAATGGGCAACATGATCAACTTATTCATGGTCGATATTACAACGGAAAATTAAAAACAATAATTAGAAAAAGTAAAAAAAAATAGAGAAATAAAAAACAATCATAAAACAAAAACATAAAATAATACTTAAGAATCGCGGAAATTAGAATGGGGGTAACCCCCACAACTAAACATTTGGTCATGGATAGGATTAATAAGTGGATAAATAGGATCCATGCATGTATGAAACGTTAGAAACCCTTCATGCCCCAGCCATTGGGTATCTATTGGTGGTATTGTGGCTGGGTATAGAAATCGTTGGTCACACACCTGATTATAGAAAGCATAGTGGGGCAAGTTAGATGGTGTGTGTACATTATGAGGGAAATCTGGCCCACTATGACACCCTTAACTATATGGTAGTATGCATGGATCTGTGTGTCCCTTCACATTGGTGAATTCATTGGATTGTGTGTATGTTGGAGTGTGAGGTGGAGGCCTGGGTATAGTGACAGGGACTGTTGATGGAGCTAAGGAAGGTGTGGCACTAAGTTGACCTTGGGCTAGTTTAGAGGGTGGAGTAGGTTCAAAAATGTGATTCTCCTTGCTATGGCCATGCCTAAAGAAGGGACGCTTCCAATGTTGTGTAGGGAACCTACTTTCGTTAATAGAAGTAGCACAAGTTACATCCATTGGTTGGCATGGTGGTGCGGAACCGTCCGATACATCTAATGGTAGTGTAGAAGGAGATGAAGCATGAGAATACCGAGAGTGATAATAAGTGTGAGAAGTATGAGGTGGTGATCCATCAGGAGAAGACACGGGTCAATGGTACTCAGGAGACTGATAACGATGATTAGAGGTAGAGGATTTAGAACTGGTGGGAGAAACAGGATGTTGAACATAGAGGCATTTGGTTTTGGTGGACAGGGAGGATGTGGCTGGCTAGATGGTGGCCTCCCCCACACCTGTGAGTTTTGCCACTGTAGTGGAGCAAAGTCTTGAGGCTGGTAATAGCTCCCCTCAAGATAGTACAATGGGTTATGGGGTTGCTCATAATTACCATGTGAAATAGGGATGCACCCAAACCAATACCTTTATACGAATTTTGGGTGCAGCATCCCTACCCAATGCCCATAGAGATGTGACAATATTGGGCAATGGCCCTTTGGATGGTCATATAAATAGACATCATATCCATCCTTGTTATCTGTAGTTAAGCCTTGGGCCTCATTACCCTTAGCCATTCTCCCCGATTATCGAATAGTATTCTTAATTGATTTTGATTTCTGTGCCCTCTATTTATTTTGATTACAAAGTTTATTTTGGATGACCCTCTCCCCAGTAGTGTCTTCTAAATTCATCACTTTGTTATTTGTTGCCTCAATTTCATCTATTGATTTATGTATTGAAAAAGGTTGCGGCTATATCACCTTTTCAAAATTGGTTGCTTCCTCTTCCTTGTAGTTCTAGACCTTCGTTATTTCTAGAGTTTGGTCCTATTCAAATGCTATGGCATTCTCCCATTTAGATAATTCTCTCTCTTATTTTGCCAGATGCTCTATTAGTCCTTTGACCTAGTGGGCTTGGAGCTTATATGGTTGTCCTCGAGCATACTTTCCAAGGTTCACCCTTGTTACATTGCTAAGCCCATCTATAATGTGGAGTATTTGCTCTTTCTCAGAGAACCTATGACTAAGACATTTATTTAGTAAGGCATAGTATCTATCTAAGGCCATGTCCAAGGGTTCCTGTTGTTCTTATTTCCATCTTTGGATTTGTCTCCTCAAGGCAAACACTTGCACATAGGTCTAGTATCTTTTATTAAAAATTTCTAACATGGTTGACCATCATCTTATTGAATTTGGTTCCAATGATCTATACCACACTTCAACTTTATCGTTTAGTGTCCTAGGAAAGAGCTTAAGCTTTTTCCATTTACTGTCCACATTGTTGAACATACAAGCATCATGAAAGGCTTGTAAATGATGTTGCAAATCTAAATCATAGCCTCCTACAAATTTTGGAATATTATTTAGGTTGAGATTAGGTAGTCAACTCTTATTGTAATGTCCGTGAGATATCTTAGCAGCCTCTATGATGTGCATTAGGCTTTTAGGTACTAACAAGGGTTTATCATTGTTAGAAAAGTTGTGATTAAAATCTCTATTTGATCAATGGTGATGATGGGGCTTGTGTTCATGTTGATGACCTTGAGTGTGTCTGTGGATTCAATTTTTACTTTTATTTCAACCCTTTTGTGGACCTCTATCTCTATACCTATGTTCATTTTCATCAAAACTAGATGTTGAAGTTGAGGGGGAAGATGAAAAGGAGGAACTAGTAGGATAGCCATGGCTTCTATAATGTTTCTCAAGGTCCCTTGGTTTATCGTTTCTAAGTACCAAGAAGGTATTAGGCCTTGAGGCCTTCCCTATTTTAGGACTGATGTCATCTTCTTCAAGATTATTTGCCTTAGGTAAATGTAGTCTTTGAGTGTCATTAGGGTGGCCATGGTCATGAAAGACCCCTTCATAAGGTGGATCACTCCAATATTATTCATTCTATATTTCATTAATTCTCCAATGAATAGGTGCGCTATACAGTTCATAATCATTTCCACGTGAGTGAGACATTGTTGTTGATTTGTGGTGTGTGTTTGAATACTTCTTAAAAGATATATCGTTAATACCCTTTTACAGCAATCTTATGTAAGATAGCTAATCTAGATAGCTAGCATCATCCCTAGCAATGGCGCTAATGATGAGCGGCGATGCACCCCTATGCTCAACCATACGAATACAAGCATGTATGCATGACCCAATCGAACTCCATGTATGGACAAGTTGTGGCACCTAGACAATTATATGTTGATCGTAGTTTGCTATCTTCCCACCTGGACTAGTAGTAGCTTTGTCATGTATGGTTTAGTCCAGAGTGAGGCATACGATGTTCTCCTAATTCTACATTACTCCTGATAATAGAAAAGGTAAATTCATTAAACTAATAATGGAAGAAAAACCTAAATTAGCCTATGGCAATGGTATCCATCCTTAACCGTTCATACACGTCTTGGACTTCGTGGAATTGCTACTAGGCATGCCAAGTATTTGCACTTAAATGCTCATGATTAAGGTGTACACATTCTGCTTAATGACAGGAAAAGTAAATAACAATAACTCAAACTATTAACTAAATAAGGCATTAAATAATTAAAACAACAAAAAATAATCTAAGTGAATGATGCAATGATGAAAGTAATCTCGATATTTATTACCGATCATGCATGTGTCTAAGTATGTCACACTGGAACAAAGGCATCATGCAACTACAAATGTCACACTATGGGCACGCACTGGGAATAACTAGATTAAAAGAAAGAAACTAAAAACTAAAAAATAAACTACCAAAAGAACTAGAAAGAAAAGAACTTCCCTAAAAACTATCAACTGTGCACCTGAGTGTTGTATTTATAGGCTAACACAAGAATCATGATATTGTATCCAGGCCACAATATCGTGTACCCGATATCAAGGCCTAGCAAACCGTGATTCATCATATCTTGACTTTGCTTTGCATGAATTTTGTTGTTCCATGAAATTATCATAAAGAAATTTGATAAATTCACACAGGCTCTTACTATGAGTTTTCTACTATAATTTTGTTGAAAAAGTTTCCACATATGCTATAACAAAATATTAAGCATGAAGACCCAGACCAATCAAAAATCCCCATGATAATACAACTATTGTACTTGTTGATTTGGGGTTTCATCCCTCTCATTATATAAATGACCATACTTTCCCTCCAAAAACTATTAAGCATGAATCCTAATTTGGATCTTAGCTTTAGTCTTCCCCACCAATGGCATTGGCCCTGACATTGCTACTTTTGGATATCAGAGATGGAACTATAAGTGCTTTAGCTATCCTTGGCAAAAGTTGTTCCTGAAATGTTATGGATATAATATTATTGAGCTTCATCGATAGGCTCTCCTTGGAGAATTATGAAAGAATGATTATTTAGTGTTACTAATTAATGACTAGTAGTTAGCCTCTTAGCCAAAAGAAAAATGTTTTGAATTCCAATACTCCCCTTCCATTTTCTATCACTATTTGTTTACTTGAATGTATACTTTTATTGTGTTCCTAGCCCTTTAATTTGAAAGTTTCTTATAAGATTATTACAAAGAATGCTTTTATTTATAACAAATTTAATAAGGCCTAGAAAATACAATTATCATTATACTTTTGGATGAGGAAAATGAAAGATATTTACAAAGCTCCTACATTTCTTAAAATTCATATTTTTATGGTGTCTTATTCATCAAGGTCTTCCTATCAATATTTATCTTAAACATATGAGAAATTTTTTTGTTTAATATTTTCTTTGTATAAATGAAGACTTATTTTCTCATGTTTTTTATAGTGTCTTGTTGCTCAACATGCTTGAAAATAGACATCTAGGATTTGTAACAACTTTCAACCAAGCATTAATAAAGTCATTCTTGATAATCAACATATTTTATCTACTTTATTTATTTACATTTTAAATTATCTTAGATCACTTGTTCTCTATTCTATTTTAAAGCTTCAATATGCATTTATTTTCCAACAACAAGAGCATAACTATGACCTCTCTTTAGGTGTTAAATACCAAATTCTAAAGGATGTCTCTTTTTAGTTACAACTTGAAGCAAAAAAAACTCTCAATGAAAGCTAAATGATTAATTTTTTTTCTACATTAGTACTATTATTATTATTATTAGAGGCTCAAGGATAGAAAGCTTTTAACTTTCGTTGTTATTTGCTCTTTTTTTCTTATTGATATATTATTTTTTTCTTTAGAAATATTTTTCTCCTTCTCTTTACAAGAAAACCTTTAGTAAGAAGTGAGAACCCATGAGGGTGCTTCTGAATAACGATAATGTTTGATCTTTTTCCTATACCAAAGGGGAGGTTTTTTTGGATTGGTTGTAAGGATGAAAATCTAAAAAGGCATCTTCGATGATTTTTTTTAGGGGGGTATGATCTTCATCCCTTTCCATTATCCTCCCCTCCTTTCCCTCCCTAGCACTCCCCTCCACACACCCACACACCCCCCACACAACCCACCCACCACCCCCCACTTTGTTTCATTTTTATTGTACCCTTATATTGGTATGTGTCTAACATATCTCTTGCAAGGAATCTAAGACTTGAAAATCATAATTTAGATGCTTCAACTAAGCTATGTCTCATTGACCCTAAAAATAATGTTAATAATATGAAAAATTTCAAAATGCATTATTTAGCCAATGATGGGTTGTTTGAGTGGTTAGTTCATTATCTTATTAGACAAAGAGTTGCTAATTCAAGTTACACTTGAGGCCTATAATTCTTGTAAAGCTTTTATTCACAATATGTCTAGGGGTGTACTTATAGTCATTCATTTGTTCTAACACCCTCCAAAAAGCTTTACTTAGTTTTATGATTTTTTTGGAAACTAAAAACTGAAACCTAGAAATTTAAAATTTTTATTACATCCAAGAAATCATAAAGGATTTGTTAGATGGCTACAAATCCTTAACATATTTTTGAAGAAAGTTGAAAATATCACTGATGCAATGCCTGAAGTGAATAGAATTTATTTGAATGAAAGTAATTAGTAAACTATAAATAATAGTATAATTCAATCAAATATGATCCAAAGATGGATAAAATAAAAAAATATGTTTTTCATCTTCTATAATCTATTTGAAAAGTCTACCAATATGCTCTTCTCTTAGTTTATTGATTCAACAACCTATCTCAATAAGGAGAAAATGAGAGCTCATTCTTGCTCTAGCAATTTGATTCCTTAAATAAATAGGAATAGTTGAGAATAGCTACTCTTCAGTACTAGATAACAAACCTCCTCTAATAGAACATAAATAAAAATGTTTATTCCACAATCTGTTCAACCAAAATTTACCCAATACTTTTTCTTTTATAGTTTTTTGGAATAGCCTTTTGTTTAAAGGAAGATCCTCTATTAAAATATTCCATGACTGAAGCCATAATTTTTTTTGATGAAGCCATTCATTTTCTTGTGTAGTATTAATTATCTACGTAGCATAATTAACCTCCTCTATGTGACTTAACTTTTTCTTATTATAATTGTTGGTGCAAAAATTTGGGTCATGAAGGCACACTAACACACAACACCCTTAAAGTGCTCGATTTCACAAGGTTGTTGCCTAGAGTACCTTGCTTATGGGCACGACTAGCCTAAGAATATTCCTGGTGGAAGAGGAATGTGACTGATAATTTAAATAAAATTACTAAATTTGAAAATATTAAATTATTTTCAAACAAAAATATCAAAGATGAAATAATTTAGAAAGATCATAATATTAAAAAGAAAGCAAAGGAAAGAGAGAACTTAGCATATTCATTAATGACTGCAAGTAGCCATGGTGGTAGTACATAGTAGCTATAATAAGTGGTATCGATAACTTGCAGAAAAAACACAATCCAATAATGACTAATAGCAGCAATAGCAAGAAGCATCCAAATAGAAAATCCCTAGGCAATGAGTTGCACGTAGCAACAGCAACACTATAGTAACACTAATATGGAAAGGAAAAAGGGATGTGAGATTAGGAGATGGTGGGATGAAATAGGAGAAGGAAAGGGAGAAGGGAAGAAGAAGCAAGATATGGAAAGCAAAAGAGAGAAGCCAAGAGACTTTGCTTTCTCCTCTCTTCCTAATGATTATCTTCATCTATGTATGGGCTTTTATAGCCCTTATGTTCTTCTCCTCCTTATTTTTCTCCATATGTGCCTATCAATCAACAAATGAGAGTAAGTTAATAATTAATGAATTATAAAATTAACTAAGAGTAAACATGGAGATAGTAAACAAAACATATCCATATTTACTTATATATTATGGTTATTATTATTATTATTATATATTTATTCTAAAAAACAAAACTCAAAAAAATAAAGAAAAATTGTTGCGATTAAAGGAAGGTAGTGGTAGTACTAAGTTTCGACAGCATTGTGCAACATTGCCAAGGGTTCATAGTAAGTGATGATGATAGGAAATAGCAAATGCTAACAGAAAGATGGCTATGATGGTGTGGAGGGTGACAACAACCCATAAGGAGAATCGGCATAGCTACAAGATGGTGATAAGCATGGCAACAGAATGGTGTAGGGAAACAACAGGGATGTAGAGGTCACAGTAGGTAGCAAGGGGATCGATAGAGCAATGAAGTGCTTACGATGGTGTAGGGTTTGAGTGCAACTTAAGTAGTGAGTGAAATCGTAGCTAAACACATCAGGATTTGGTAGAGTTCCAACAATGTACAGTTTTTTGCAATGGATAGCACAAGAATATGGATGACAAGATGACAAGGTAAGGTAGCTAACAAGATTTTATGATGCATGGATCATGGTGCCTGAGGTGCAAGAATGGCAAGAGGTGTAGGTATTGGACACGATGCATGTGTCTCCAGAATAACACGATGGGAGGTTGGTGATGGCAAGGGACAATGACAATGAATAGGTTTTAGCAACATGGCAGCGCAAAGGCTAAGAGCAGTAGCATACACGAATAGGTCGTGGTGGTAGAAGACAGTTTGGTGGTAGTGGTAGCTACACAAGAGGGTTCATGCAGCAATGGAAGTGCAAAATGAAATGTAGTGCCAAATGGGAAAAATGGTGTATTATGGTGGGAGAGTAGCAAAGATCAACAATCATAGTTCTTGTACTAAGTCTTGGCATTAAGTGGGAGAGGGTTTGAAAACCACAAGTAGGTGAGGTACAAAGTAATGCAACAAGGAATGATGGACATGATGGTGAGTAATACTGGTGTTGTCTAATTGATAGTGAAAGTTATCTCAGGTTGATGGGAACACCACTTTCAATTTGATATTGCAATTAATAGCTAGTTAAAACTAAGGTTTTGTTATTATGTAGGATACGGCCCCATTTATAGGTGATGTTGGTGTCAACATCAAGCCCCAACCAAATCAACAAAGAAAACATCAAGCATTTCACCAAAATTGTTTTCTAAACACTAAATATATCCTATATCACAAATATATATATATATTAGTACATAATAATTATGATTATTCTTAGATAAAATGTAAACCTAATATTACATGCCTTTGGAAACATACCTAAAGAAGTTAAGTCAAGGCTTTAAGGATTTTATTGAGGGACATAAATAGACCAAGGTACTACCTTGTAGCTCTTCAATACATACGTCAACAAATTTAATCATGATATCCTTGGTGCTTTAGCCGAAAGAAGCGAACCTATTATTATTATTATTATTTTATCAAAGGAAAGGGAGGAACTCTAGTTGTATGCCATCATTATGAACTCAAAGAGTGATCACTATGAGTCATGGTCAAGCATGAGAAAGAATGAACTTTGCATTCCAAGAGTGGGATGCTAGCTCAAATTCTTTATAGCACATTGTGAATTCCACAAATTGAGTTATCTCATCACAATTTGGGATGGATCATAAAACTATGAAAATAACTCAAAATTATATATGTCATCTTAAATAAATTCAACCCAAAGGACAATGCCATGACATCAAGTCAAGTTTAAAGGTAGCACCATGAAACAACATATAGGTAATAGGTAACTTAATAAGATATGATCCTTATGAATTAGCCTCAAGAAACTCATTTTCAAATTCAGTTAATGAATAAAGAAATAATTACAAGGATTCCCATAATCTATAGAGTACTTTTAATAAAATACTAATTCTTGAATCCAAAAATCTATTAGGTTTACTTCTAGTTCATGTACCCATATGAATATGGACCTAAAGCTATGTGTTATGCATGATATTACAATAAATATGATATAAATACAATAAGATGAAATTCATTTTATTCAACTAGGTATGATATCTAATGCAACCTATATGGATATATATAACTATAATTTATTAAATAATTGCTCTACTAATGTCCACATGGAACACCAATATAAAACTGTTTAAGGTGAAACGCATTGAAGTTTCTTATGAATTTGTTACCTTGAAGATTGGCTATCTTGTAAACATTAGGGGCTACAACCTCCATGACTTTGTATGGTCCTGACCACAATGATGAGAACTTACTTTGTAGACCATTTTGCCCAGAATCTATATCTCTTTTCAAGAATAGATCACCTATTTGAAAGGATTTAGCGAAAAACTTTTTATCGAACCATCTTTCAATAATCGCTTAATAATTTGACAAGTTTTCCATTGCCTTTAAACATTTAAGTTCAATATCCCAAAGATCATAAGATCTAGTAATGAGATATTCATTAGGATTTAGGTAATCTAGGAAGAACTCATAGATAGGGATTTCCAAGTTGATGGGAAATATAGGTTTTTGACCATAAACTAGCTCATAAGGGGTGGTCTTGAGAGATTCTTTGTAATGAATGTGATCTACCCATACAACCCATTTTACTTTTTCATGCCAAGATTTTGTATTATGACTAATAATCTCTTTAACTCCACCTAGAAGATTTCTATTTGAAGATTATGTTAATCTATTTCCTTGAGGATAATATTTTGTGATGCATTTGATTAGGATTCCATTATTCATATCCCATTTAGTGATTTTTGGCATGATGAAGGCAAGGCCATTGTCAATCATGAGTACATATGGATGTCCATATTGAGTTATGATAACTTCCTCAAGAAATTTAATAACCTCACAAGACGTAGCTCTTCTAGTTGGTTTGGCTTCTAGCCAACGTGTAGTATAGTCAGTTGTCATTCAAATAAATTTATGTTGGCCTAATGATGGTGGATTGATGGCTCCAATAAAATCAAGATCCCGTTGTGTAAAATTTCTTACTTGAATGATGGGTTGTAGAGGTACTAAGCTCTTAGGGTCTCCTCCTTTGAATATTTGACATTGGACATAAGTTTTTGATATATTATAGGCATTAGTAGTCATATTTGGCCAGTAACAACCAACTTTTGTAATCTTGTAAGTTAAATATTGATATCTTAAGTGTCCCTCATCATGTAAGCTTTTTACCACATCATTGGCTTCTTCTCTATCTAAGCACCTAAGGAAAACTCCTTCAAAGTTATTTTTAAAGAGATTACCATTAATCATGGTAAATTCAGAGCGTCTAGATATTATTAGTTTATGTTTGTACCTAGGTATATCTAAAGGACAATGATGAAAAGTTGAATAATATTTGAGATCTCCATTCCAAGGGTCATTTAGGACATTTGGTGCAAATGGAACTGATTCATTATTTTCAAGTTACAACACACGAATTGCTATGGGTTCAAATGGAACTTTTCATTTTTCTAGTGATGCTTGGGCTATCAGTTTAGTTAAGCCAATTCCTTTTACTAGTTTTCCTACCTTCCATTGCATGTCATATTCTTTTAATTTCATAGTGCATTTGGCCCTTTTTTAAGAAGGATCTTCAAGCTTTGCTAAAGCAATAATAGTGGGGTCTAGAAAAATTACAACAATCTTCAATTTTAAAATGTAAAATTGAAACTTACTTAAAGCTTTAACTAATACATATAGTTTTGTTTCTACGGGAGAGTATCTTAACTCAGCATCTTTAAGTGGATCAGACATATAAGTGATTGGGTGTTCTATTTTATTAGCTATCTCTTAAGTTACAATGGCATCTATTGTATGATCACACAAAAAGGCATTTAGAAAGAAATCATTTTCATACCA
The DNA here is from genome assembly GCA_015680685.1 of Gnetum montanum. Lineage (NCBI taxonomy): Eukaryota > Viridiplantae > Streptophyta > Gnetopsida > Gnetales > Gnetaceae > Gnetum > Gnetum montanum. Next base: position 716,261 of record MNCI01018361.1, read on the forward strand.
AGGGACAACTAAAATAGTAGCTTCAACCACAACTTCTTTTATAGCTAAGAAAGCATCTTTGCCTTTAGCAATCCATGTAATGTTCTCATCTTTCTTTAGCATTATGTTAAGAGGTCTTACAAGTTCAGCAAACATTGGAATAAATTGCCTAATAAAGTTAACCTTCCCAAAGAAAGCTCTTAGATCTCTTGGATAAGGGATAATAAATTTCTAGGATAGCATTAACAAGTTCAAGATCAATAGAAATACCTTCTTCTATCACTATGTGACTAAGAAATTTACCACTTTGTACACCAAATATAGATTTCTTAGCATTTAATGTCACACCATATTTTCTACATCTTAAAAATATATTTTTAAGATCTTGAATATGGGTTCCCCTATCGCATGAGAAAACTATTAAGCCATCTAAATAGATAACTATATTTTTCTTAATCATCCCTTCAAAAGTTATATCCATAGCATGTTGAAAGTTTGATCTCACATTCAATAATCAAAAAGGCATCTTGGCATATTGAAATGTTCCCCATTTTGTTAAGAAGGTTGTTTTATGTTGATCTTTCTTATTCACAAGAATTTGGTTATAACCTGATTATTGATCTAAGAATGAGTACATTTATGCACCATTTACAACTTGAAGTAGCTCTTCCATAAGTGGAAGTGGATAATTTTCTTTAATCCAAGATGCATTAAGATTTCTAAAGTCGATGCACAATCATATCTCTCTAGATTTCTTACATACGAGAACTAAGTTTGACACCCAACTAGAATGTCTTATTGGATATATGATTTTATATTTCAAGAGTTATCAATCTTCTTTTTCATTAAAGGTTTGATTTTAAGATTGACTGGTCTTAATTTTTATCTAAAAGGTTTAGTTTCAAGCCTAACTGGTATTGTGTGGGTAATCATAAATGGATTATAGACCTTTAAATCTTCATAGGACCAAGCTAAAACATCATTGAAATCATGCAACAATGCAATTAACATACCATTTTCATCAAAATGTAAGTATTTACCTATTCGAATAGGGTATTTCTAATTTTTCTTTGTGATTAAAGTAATTTTACTTTCTACTAATACTTGCTAATCTTTGTGTTATAGGATCTCAATTTCATTACCATTTGAACTTCTCTAGCAATAGCATTGGGTGAAACTTCATTAATAAGGATTGAGTCATTTGAATAAGTATGTGAAGCTTCAAAAATTTGATCATAAAACTCCCCTTGACTAGTTTGATGATCATCATCAAATACTTTTAAGAATAGCACACTATCAAGGATGGAGTAACAATCAACCTTTTCCATGATGATTTTAGAATCCCAAGCTCCATAAGGAAATGGAAGATCAAGAACACAAGAGGCTTGTGCTAAAGCATCAGGAATGTGATTTTCATCTTTATGGACATGTTCTAATGTGATAAGATCAAATTCCTTGAATAATTCCAAGACATATGTCTTGTATGCTTTCATTAAAGGATCCTTATCTTCACAAATGTTGTTAATTTGATTCACAATAAGTTGTGAATCACTGTAAATCTTTAACTTTAAAAGATAAAATTCAATAGCATACTTTAATCCATGGATTAAAGCTTCATATTCAGCCATGTTATTTTTCATGGGCTTTGAAAAGTGAATGGTTTTAAGCTTTGGAGCTTCCCCAGGTGGAATTAACATAATTCTAGCATTGCATCCTCATTTTGATGAGGCTCCATCAATCCTAAGTATCCATGTGTCCAAGTTATTGAAATCCAAAAAGTAAGATCTTTAATCAATATAAGCATTTTCATCATCATAAATTGGATTATCATTTAAGGATTGAATAGTAATGATTTCATTAATATCCTTGTCCTTACTAATTGGTGGAGGATCACCAAATAAAAGAGTCTTTCTATCCTGCTGGTGGAAAGGTATTGTGTCAATGTGAAGTTCAAAAAGTTCCCTATAAGTTCAGTAATAGGATGTGGCATGAGTATGAATATAGGGGTTTATGTTAAGTAAGGAGTCATTCATTGCATCTAAATTTTCATCTAGCTTGTATTCGCCAAAGTTAAGATCAATGATTCCCATAAAGTCTTCACTTTGATCTGTTGATGTAACATGAGATTCTTTAGGACTTGAGATGACATGATGATGAAAAGGTTCTCTAGGAATTATAACATGTTCAGATCCTTCTTTGATCAGAAGAAATATTTCTAAGAAATCAGATCTAAAGAAACCTCCAAATTGGGCACTAGAGGTGTGTGAAACCAACATGCCATAAGTAGGTATCATATCAACTACTAAGATGTCCATGTGACATGAAAAATTAGGGTATTTCTTTTGAAAAATTTGGATATTTTTAAGTGATCCTACTACATAGACATTGGATTTGTCAAGTTGGATAACACTTTAGGTTTGGTAAATCATTTGTGCTCCTAAATTTTTACATACTTGAAGAGGCATTACCTTTACAGTAGCTCCTAAATCCATTAGAAAATTATGAACATTCTTTCCTAATATAACTAAAGTACTTAGGCAAGAAAGTTGGTCTTTCTTGGCCTATTGGTGAAAAATGGATGTGTTAAGGATTCTAACACCATCTACAAAACGAACTCGTTCCTCATTTGTAGGGGTCTTACCTTTATCTCTAGGTTCATTGATCAATCCATGTAAAGCTTCTTTTGCTTCCTTAAATGATAATACTTCATACACGGATTTTTTGGCCTTAACCCTTTTCAAATCTTCTATAAGATCATAAGTTTCCATCTCACTCCTAAGCTCAAGTTGCTTTTGGTTGGAAAGATTATGGATTTGTAATGGTGTTCCAAGTTGTGTTTGTTGTTGAGATGTATTATTGTGGTTTCGTTTGCTAGAAGGGATGTATGTTCTCCCTTTTGGATTACTAGAGTTATTCATGATGTCACTCATCCTCCTAAATCATGCATTTGTAGGGTTAGGTTCATTGATCATGACCTACTCAACGGTTGCTACTAGTTCATTTTCAGTTTCAGTAGGGATTTCTAGAAACATAAGTGGGGCTTTTCCTTTTTGGTTGTTTTGTAATTCTTATGTGATATCCCCATATAAGGCTTGAAATTGAGGGTAATACTTCTTAGAATTTTATCTAGTGTTATGTAACCTACAATATTCCCTAAGGGCTACTTCTCCTAAGTTTCCATTTACCTCATTATGCTGATTTCTTGTCCAAACATTATTGTGTTTTAGTTCAATCACTTCATTAGAAAGCTTTTGTAGGGTAGCTAAGACTTGATTCATTGGGGCTTGATCCTTAACCTTAGGTAAGTTAAAGGTATGTGTAGTCTCAGGGTTAGGGATAGAGGGTATGGAGGAAGGATTGATAATAGATTGAATTAAGGCCTTCGATTGATCATCATTTAGGCCAAGGTTTTGAGGAAATAAAGAAGAGGAAGTATTTGGACTTTAAATATTTGATAGAGAGTTGAGAATTGGAGGATTAGTTTGAAAAGAATTCAAGACTATTGGGGTTTGGAAACCTAAGCTAAGAGTTTTGAATTGGGATTGTAATGAGTTTGTAAGAATGATTTGTTCAAGTTTGATTACTTTGGACATGCCTCCCTACAAGTTGATGATATTGGGATTAGATTTGATTGCATATGCAAAGAAGGGATCTATGGTTAAGAGGAAAAAGTTTAAGATTCCTACCGATTATAGTCGCATCTCGCTAGGAACATACAGCAATTTTTGGAGAAACCTTAAATTATAGTTTCTAATTGTTTCTTCACTAAGCTTTCTCAAGATAGTAAAGTTACTACAAGCTAAAGTGGGGCTAGTAAACTTATCAAATTAAGAAAGAAAACATGATTTGAAGTCATTCCAAGACAAGATTAATGAGTAGGTAAGGATTAGAAACTATTAACTTGTCATACCTCAAAAGGTAGTGTCAAAAGACCTACATGCCACATCATGTTGAACTATGTTGTGGATGGCTAATAGTATCTCGAAATTCTGAAGACATTGACTTGCATCATAGAACGAGGAATTGAAAGAAAGGGAACTGTGTTGAAGAGGTTTTGGAATTAGGTTGAAGTTTTAAAAGTTGAAGGGATTGTTGACCAAAGGTTGGACAACAAGGTTTGCCATGTTTGAAGAATGTGGAAACTTAGATCTAGGTCTTGTAGGAATATGACTTGGAAAATTATTGGCTAGGATGTTTTTCTTAGTTTGTTGTATTTTCCTAATTTGGGACCTAGTGAAGCCCTTGTTGCCTTTGTTTTTCTTAGTTTGTTGTATTTTCCTAGTTTGGGGCCTAAGGGCTTCACTAGGTCCAACCATAAACTAAGTTAACAACAAAGGCAATTTTTTAAAAAAATTAAATTTTTTTATTAGAGTAGAAAGGAAAGGAAAGCAAGGAAATTAAAACTATGACAAGATAGCAAAAGAATGAAAGTTGTTGATGGAAACCGTAATGGTGGCCCTCCTTCTAGCACCAAAGAGGGTGTTGATGTGAAAATTCAGGCTATGAAGGCACACTAACACACAACACCCTTAAAGTGCTCAATTTCACAAGGTTGTTACCTAGGGCACCTTGCTTATGGGCACAACTAGCCTGGCAATAGTCTTGATGGAAGAGGAACATGGTTGATAATTTGAATAAAATTACTAAATTTGAAAATGTTAAATTATTTTCAAACAAAAATATTAAAGATGAAATAATTTAGAAAGATCATAATATTAAAAATAAAGTAGAGGAAAGAGAGAACTTAGTAGATTCATTAATGGCTACAAGTAGCCATGGCGGTAGTACATAGCACCTACAACAAGTGGTATTGACATCTGGTAGACAACAACACCATCTAATAATGTCTAATAGTAGCAACAACAAGAGGCATCCAAGTAGCAAATCACTAGGCAATGAGTTGCATGTAGCAACAAAAATCCTATAGCAACACTAGTATGGAAAGGAAAAATGAACATGGGATCAAGAGATCGTGGGATGCAATAGGAGACGGGAATAAGAAACAAGATATGGAAAGCAAAAGAGAGAAGCCAAGAGACTTTTCTTTCTCCTCTCTTCTTGATGATTATCTTCATCTATGTGTATGGGCTTTTATATCCCTTATGTTCTTCTCCTCCTTATTTTTCTTCATATGTGCTTATCAATCAACAACTAAGAGTAAATTAATAATCAATTAATTATAAAATTAATTGAGCATAAATCAAAAGTAAATCAATCAATCAATTATAAAAATAACTGAGAGTAAACATGGAGTTAGTAAACAAAACATATCCATATTTACTTATATATTATGGTTATTATTATTATTATGTATTTATTAAAAAAAAGAAACAAAACTCAAAAAAACAAAGAAAAATTATTACGATCAAAGGAAGGTAGTAGTAGTAGCAGGTTTTAGCATCATTGTGCAACACTACCAAGGGTTCATAGCAGGTGACAATGGCAGGAAGCAGTGAATACTAGCAAAAATACAACTATGATGGTGCAAAGGGCAGCAGCAACTCGTAAGAAGAACGGGCACATGTACAGGATGGTGATGAGCATGGCAACAAAAGGATGTAGAGAAATGGCACAAGTATAGAAGTCATAGCAGGTGACAATGAGATCAGCAAAGTAGTGAAGTGCTCACAATGGTATAAGATTTGAGTGCAACTTAAGCAATGGGCGAAGTCGCAGTACAACATGTGGGGTTTTGGCAAAGTTTTGGCACTATAGGGTTTGCTGCAATGAGCAACGCAGGGGTGTGGATGATGAGACGACAAGGTAAGATAGTCAACAAGGTTTTTTATTGTGTAGATCATGGTGCCTAAGGCATAGGAATGGTAGGAGGTATAGTTACTAAATGCAATGCATGTGTCTCCAAAACAAGGTGATGGGAGTCTAGTGACGAAAAGGGATGGTGGTAGTGAAAGCGTTACAGTAGCATGGCAGTGCTAAGGCTAAGAGCAACAACATACATGAATAGGTCATAGTGGTAGAATAGGGTTAGTGGTAGCCACACAAGAGGGTTCATGTGACAATGGAAGCGCATAATGACATGCATTGGTAAACAAGCAAAATGACGTATTGTGGGAGAGCAACAAAGATCGGCAATCATAGTGATTGTATTGAGTCTTTTCACTAAGTGGAAAAGGATTTTAAGACCAAAAGCAGGTGAGGTGCAAAGCAATGTAATAGGGGGCAATGGGCATGATGATGAGTAGCACTAGTGTTGTCTAATTGACAGTGAAAGTTATCTCAGGTTGATGGAAATAGCACTTTCAGTTTGATATTACGATTAACAACCAATTAAAACTAAGGTTTTGTTATCATGTAGGATAAGGCCCCATTTACAAGAAATTTTGATGTCAACATAAATATATTGACAAAGGGCTTCAACTTTAAGAGAAAGCAAATCTACTTCTAAAAGTAAGATATCATAGGAAGTTTGCATTTTCACTCAAAATTTACATACAAGAAACTATTTTTAAACATTATCTAATTTTTTCCAATTATGTGTGAAAAGAAAAGATCCCTAAGCAACACACCCATATAACAATATAGGTTCGATGAGACTACAAAAAAATCTCCTTCTGATCTCCCATGCCAAAATTTTTTTCCTACTATAATTATTTATTAGAGAAAATAGAGTGATGAGTGCAACAACTGAAAAAATTGATAGATGGAACATTGAGGTGATGCACAACCTAACCTTGAATCCATGCGACAGCCTACTAGAGGCAAAGAAGAGGTGCCCTAGACGGTCTGGCCAATTGAACAGGGACTTACTAGATGCAACAGGGGTGCAGCGTGGTTAGAGGTAGTGCTAATGCAAAATAATGTTGAGGGTGTAGAAAGTTTTTGAGGTGTTTATGGTGTTAGCGAGGTCAGTGGGGTCAACAAGGTTAAGCGTAGTCACAAGTGCTCAAGGGTGCAAGTGTAGGGTAGTTTTGACAAACAAGGACCACCGCCTGAGTGTATTTTAAGCATGTTTACGTAGTAGGATGGCAAAAAATACAAGTAAAATATGGAGAATGCAAAGAAATAGTGAAAACAAAGTGGAATACCATCCTAAATGGGGTTGAGCATAGTTAACATCAAAACAGAGCTAAAAGGTACGTGGTGTACAGTAAGCACAAGTGGACAATGTAGTCATAGTCCTTGGGTTGTTCAACCGCAAAGATTGGACTTCTACTGAGGTGTCTATGTCTACTGACAGTGTACTGTTGGACACAGTGTTCTACTGGGCTATGAGGGGATCTACGGTGGTTTGCAACTTTGCATATTTTTTTTTATTCACCAATATGCCCTTGGTTTTCTCCCAAGTGCTCCTTAGATTTTCCAACCCTAAAAACTTTAAGGGTGTAGGTATTTATAGGTTTAGGGTTAGTGGAACATGTGGGATGACTACCACGTGGCAGAGGGGATGGTTAGGACTATGCTCAGTGTAGTCACTATTCATGTGATGTACCAATGGGGCTAGTAGTGTTTTGCTTTGCTATACTCTATTGGACTCTACAAGACTATGAGGCTATGACTATGCTACCAACCACATGTGTGTGCTGAGAAGATCATAAGGTATCTAAAAAATAGCACTTAGAGACTACACTTTGCAGGACTACGCTCTCCATGCTCTTGCATGGGGTTGAGTGTAGTTTAATTTTGGGGGAAAATGATATACAAAAGCAAATATTTTGCTAACTATGCTTTCCAAAGGTGAGTTGACTGCATTCGGGAGCTGAGCTGAGCATTGTTGCTACGTTGCGAAGGCTATTAGAGATTGTTCTGGCTAACTACTCTCTCCACGAGAGGTTGACTATGCTCTAGGTTGGGGGAGACGTAGTCTCAATGCTAGTGAAATCTATGAGAAAATGGATTTTTGAAAACTATGCTCTCCATGGGAAGTTGACTACACTCCCAACTAGGTGAGAGCATAGTATCAACACTTAGCCAAAATTTGCAAAACTAGCCTTCCTATTAACTATGCTCTCTATGAAAGGCTGACTACGCTTCCATCTAGGAAAGAGCATAGTCTCAACACTTGCCAAAACCTGTGAAAACTTACATCCTATTGACTACACTCTCCACAAGAGGCTGACTACACTCCCAACTGGGGTTGAGCGTAGTCTCCACACTTAGAAAAAATTTGCAATATTGGCATTCCTGCTAACTATGCTCTCTATGAGAGGCTAACTATGCTCCCATGTGGGGGAGAGTGTAGTCTCAACACTTAGCCAAGATCTGTAGCCAATATTCCATAGTTTAGATTTGGTGGTGTTTCATTGGCCCCTCTTTATTAATGTTTGGAGGAGTGGCCCAAGAGATGTTGATAAAGAATATTAGAACACCATAGTAGACTTGGTGCCAACATCGCTTTTTGGTACTTGATCGGATGTCGTTGCACTGTGTCTAAGAGTGCTGTGGATAGTGGTATGCAAAATAGTATGTGAGAAGTGGAAGTAAAAGTGTAGGTGATGTGCTAGGTATAAAAGGGAAGATGAGATGCAAGCAGGATGTTATGATGTAAGGACATCATGGCTGATGACGACCATGGCACCAAAGTGGCTTGCCCTTGAAAATGTTGACCTCTCGTCGAAGTGCTTGTGAGAGAGTCAAGGTGTAGATTCAAGGCTAGGCTAGTTGCAAACTTACTTTGCTACTAAATTACTTAACAATGTGCTTTTCCCCATTTTTTTAGTGGGTTGAACCTTCTTTGGACTCTACACATTATTAAATGCTTTGTTGTGAAGTGCTTCCCATCAAGTGAGTTGTGTGTCAATAGATGGAGTTTGCTTTGTTGTTTGCGAAACTGCATCACGTTTGTATGACAAGTGTTTCCTCCATAGGATGACTTATGTTACATTTGCCTAGGCTTTGACTAACCAACCGAGGGTCCCCACAAGACGACTTATGTTATGTTCACCTTGGGTTCTATGGTTTGACTTGAAGAGAATGCCATGTGGTCACAACATGTGAGCATCAAAAAGGCTTGCAATCTTTGCTATGTAGGGAATGAAAGGGTATCAAGATATGGGAGTAGTCTATAATGGGGTAGCAAGCATATGCACTCTTGAAAGGTTTAGCTAGTACAATCATGCATATCGAAGTAATGTGCCAACTTGTTGCTATGATGAGATGTGCCTTTGCACAACCACTTGGGGACAAGAAGACAAGAAACCACATAATACATAAATGCAAATAGACTACAGATTACAAAATGTGGAAGGCCACATCAGTGACATAGGTTATATAGATTGCAAGTGCTTTATTCTAGAATTGTAGTGTGCTCTCTCGCTTGGTATAGAAGGAGAGATGTAGTATGCTAACTCGCTTGCTTGTAGAAGGATGAAAAAAGTTATTAACAACTAATCATGAACCCAATTTAAGGTCTTGGTAGACCATGGCTTTACTAGTTTAAGCTCCTAGTAGACCGTTGGGCCCAGTTTAAGGTACTAGTAGACTGTGTTGTGCTAGTTTATAGTCCTAGAGAACTGTTATGTGCTAGTTTAACAACTCATTGGACATGTTGTGCCACTTTAGAGTTATGATGAACTAATAGTTTAAAGTCATGATGGATTGCCAGTTTATAGTCTTAGCAAATGCATTATGCCAATTTAATGTCGTGAACCAAGGATGAGCTATGCTAGTTTATAGTCATAGAGGACCTCTATCCCAGTTTAATGTCTTAGCGGATGAGCTATGCTAGTTTAACATCATAGTGGATGAGTTGTGCCAGTTTAACATCGTAGCTAATGAATGCTTATCTTGCTTCATTGATGTGTAGTGCTACATGCTAGATATAGTATGGCTTCAAGTGTGAATGGTTCACTGGATTGGCAAACTCATTTTTATCTCAGTCAACAAACTTCAATGCTCCATTATCATAGGCCTTAATAACTAAGAAAGGCCCTTCCCAGCTAGCTAAGAATTTATCTATAGGTTCGTGAATGGCCTTGAGCACTAGGTCCCCTTTCTTGATTGAGTGTTGATGTTGGTTATGATGATGCTTTTGTCATTGCTTTTCTTGATACTGTTCAATGTGATCAAGCATATGCATGCAGTCCTTCTCTGTTGAGTCAAGGTCTATGGTTCTTAACTCGTTGTTTAGACCTTCATCGATGAAGTCCGAGAGGATTACTTGGAGTGATGGAACCTACAATTCAAGCAACAAAACTGCTTCAGATTCATAGATGAGATTATAAGGCGTCATACATGTTACTTATCATTACATCATGTGATAAGCCTAAAGTGCATAGACTAGTTGCTCATGCCATTATCGTTTGTTGTTTCTTAGCATCTTCTTAAGCAGGTTAATGATAACCTTATTAGTGGTGTCCACTTGGTCGTTTATCTAAGGGTAGTATGGTAATGAAAAGAAGTGCTTGATGCTGAAGTGCTCATAAAAGGCTTTGGTTTCAATGCTGCTAAACTACAATCCATTCTCCATTACTATAGTCATGGGTAAGTCAAAACAGGTCACTATGTTATCTAACACGAACTTGCAAACCTACTGCAATATCATCTTCCTAATAGGAATAACTTCAACTCACTTGGTGAACTATTCCGTTACGATTATTATGAAGCTATGCCCTACAAAGGACTTAGGCATTATGGGTTCGATGATGTCTAGGCCCTGGCATTGGAATAATCACATGATTTGCATTATATGCAATTTAGTTGGTGGCATGTGCATTAAATTACTATAGCACTAAAAAGTGTCACATATTTTGACTTTCTATAAGCAATTTCTCTCCATGTAAGGCCAATAGTAGCCTAGCCATTTGATTTTTGCTACCATTTCCCTATGTGTTATGTGACCTCTACATAGTCCTTTGTGGACTTACTAAACAATTATTTTTTCTTCATTTTCATTTAGGCAAGTTAGTAGTATGCCATTGTAGGATTTATGACATAGTGTGTTATCACCCACAATGATATACTACCATGAACATTTGTGCCCTATATCCTTTTGGGCAGTAGTTAAGTGTTGCAGAGGCTCACCTTGTAGAAGGTATGCCTTCATGTTGTCGTACCACTCTTTTGCGTGGGTGGTGCTAACTATGGCTATGGATGCACCTTGATGGTTTGTGTGATAGGTGTAGTGTAGTCCACCACTGAGGTGGAACACACATTGAACATATTAGGCACTATGCTAAGGGCTAACATCGCAACTGCACTGCCAATGGCATTTTCTTTTTGAGGAACATGTTGGACATCAACAACTACAAAGTGTTGGAGCAAGTGCTTTGCCAAGTCAGAGTAAGGCTGTAAATGTTATGCTTTGTAGGTGTAAACCTTTGCTACTTGATTGTTGTGAGTCACCTCATATCACTATGCATTAATTCCTAGGTCACATGCTACAAGGATGCCTCAAAGGAGACCTTCGTACTCCACCATGTTGTTGGTATAAGAAAATGTAAAATGATATGCCAAGGGTTAAATATCCTTGAAGAAAAATGTGATAACAGTAGCAAAGATACCCTCTCGAGAGGTTGAAGCTCCATCAAAATGCAAGAGTACTTCATACTTGTCAAGCACTTGGCTAATACTACTCTATTCGAGAACTCAAGCTCTATGGTAGCTTGATCATCTACTATTGAAGCCATGATTTATGTGGTTATTTCTTGACCTTTCATTGAGGCTTGTGTGACATAATTCAAGTAAAAATTCATTATTATTACTTTCCACTATGCAATACAACTACTTTCATAGATATTCGTTGTTATAGCTCATAGTACATTGTTCTTGCAAATGATGTTAACCTAGCTGCAAAAGAGGTAATGCCTCCACTTCTTTAGTGAGAAGACTAGGGCAAGGAAATGCTTTTCCATGTCAATGTATCTCATTTAGTGGGCTACATATGCATGACTTAAGTAGTAGACCAAGACCTCTACATTGTCATCTCGCTTTTGGCAAAGTAGAGAAGCAATGAATGTGTCAAAAGTGGCAAGGTAAATGCAAAAAGGCTTATCTCCTTACAAAGGGTGAACCATAGGAAATTGTCCTAGCTCCTTTCTCCAAGTAGGCTTAATGTTATCAAATACTTATTGGCACTGAGCAATTCACTCCAAGTGGGCTCCTTTCTTGAGAAAATGGTGCATTGGTTGTAGCCTATCAATTAACCAGGTGATAAACTAATGTATGAATTATATTCTACCTTAAGACCCTCATAGCTCCTTAAGGTTAGTTAGTGGCACTAAGGTGGTTATGGCCTTAACATTGTTAGGATCTATGTGTATACCTGCTTTGGATACTACAAAGGTGAGCACCCTACCTATTCTGATGTCAAAAAAATACTTCCTGGGGTTTAACCTAAGCTTGTGTTTTAGGTAATATTTAAGCACTAAGTCTATGTCATTTGCGTGGTTATGGGACACTTTGGACTTAACTGCAATATCACCTATGTAGTCATTGAGCAAACTAAGCATGTAGTCGCTAAAGATGTATGTCATTGCACATTGATATGTTGCTCCTACGTTCTTTAGTCTAAAAGGCATCATTGTGTAGCAAAACATACCCCAAGGGTTCATGAAGGTTGTACTGAGCTGGTGCTCAGGGTTGATCCTGATTTAGTTGTAACTCAAGAACCTATCCATGAACGATAACATGACGTGTCCTACCATGGTATTGATTAGTTGATCAATACTGGGCAATGGGAAGTCGTCTTTGATGGTTTTCTTTTTTAGGCCTTGGAAGTCTATGCAAATGCATATACTTCTATTTTTCTTAGGCACAACTATGATGTTGGAGACCCACTCTGCATACTTGATAGCCCGAATGAAACTAGCTTTGAAAAGCTTCATGATCTCATCACAGACTACTAACGCAACCTCAATCTGAACCTTGCACACTTTTTGTTTAACTAGTTTGATGTAGAGAGCAAGGATGATGTTATGCTAGACTAGCTAGGGATCTAGGCCCAACATGTTCTCATATGACCATGCAAACACTTTGATTATATCATTAAGCACTCTAGCAATGTCTTAAGCATATTGGGGTTCTAGTAAAGAGCTTATTTTCAACGTTCTCACCTCACCATTATGTGCTGCCACAAGCATCTCGACAAAAGAATCCTCTGTGACATCCCTTGCCTCTAGGTCAAGAGCCTTAACTAGATGGCCAAGCCAATCTAGTGGTGCTTCTATAGAGGCTATGTATTCGTTGTAGGCTGTAGGCTCGAAGTCTAGGTAATGAGGATCAATGCATTGCTTAATATCACCGTACGACCCCATGAGAACCAAAGGTGAGAAAATCTGCTCCTACATAGCCATGTTGTATTCCTACAAAATAAATTAGAAAAATGTCAAATGGCACCTATTTTGACAAAGTTGATATGCACAAATGAGAAAAAAGTAGTCCAATGAAATTTGCTTAAGCGTACGTGTAAGTTACTATAGGAGGTAAACATGTTTGTGCTAGTTTTATGCCTAGGCAAGCCATATCCATGCTAATTTTAGATCTTAGTGAACCGAGAATATGCCAAACATACCATTTTGGGTAGGGTCGATCATGATCGAGGAGCAAAATTAACTTGCATGTTTGTATGGTAGCGAAAAATCACCTTTTTGAGCTCAATATGGTTGACTACACTCTCATCCAACTACATTCTCCACTGGGTGTTTGGTGACGAGCATAGTCCTGGGTTGGTGGATCATTAAATGATCCTAGGAGGGTATATAGGCATAGTTTTATCATCATAACTTGTCATTTTATTTACCTTTAACACAACATTCAGAGCATAGTTTTGCAGTTGCTTCTACCTTGCCGCTAGTGGAGAGCATAGTCCTAGGGAAGATGATGCACCAGAATACACATATTCACCTAGGGCTAGCGAACATTATTGAGGAAGAGAGAGCACTATGCTACTTGTCATAGCCATGCATAAAGGAGAGGAGGTTTTCTGCATCAACTAGGTATCCTAACTATGCTCTCCTCCTTTTCCTATTTTTTCTTTCTTTCTTTCTTTTTGAGGGTTTTAGGATTTGTGGCTACGCAAGGTTAGGACCTTTTGCATCACACTCGGGGGTGTGACCGTGGGAGCCATGGCCACCATTGTGTGCTGCGTCGTGGCCATAGGTGCTGTGGCTACCATCGCGTCTCATTTTCTTTTCTTTTTAAATGCATTGTTTTATTTTCTGGTGTGGGGCTTAGGTCTCTACGCATTGAGCATCGCAGTGCAGCTACAGGGGCTATGGTTTCCATCGTGCTCCACGTGGCACGACCATGATCAATGTTGGGGTTTTGACAATGGTGAGGCACCAGGGCTAGGCTTACTGTGGTAGCAGAGTGAGGTAAAGTGGGGATCTATCTTCGCACCCTCGTAGACTACACTCTAGGTGGTGCATGCAAGGTTGTTGGCACCGTTGGTGCAATTTTGAGTTTTGCAGGGCCACAGGTGCCATCTTGGAAGCTCTACCATGCATTGCCCCCACCTTCTTGTTGGACGCACCCTACCCCCCTCCCCCCTCCCTACATGCTAGGAATAAGGATTTTAGCCTTGCAAAACTATGCTCTAGAGTTTCAGGTGTTTGCTAAACATTTTCTATGCTATGAGTGGCAATTACATACTACAATTTGGGCAATTATAGTGAGGAAGGGAGAGGGCCACGATGGGACCTAGTAGGCACAACGGGCATGGTGGCAAGGCAGGTGTGGTGATGCATGGAAACTATGCTCTTCACAACCATAGCTAAGACTACGCTCTCTACATGTTAAAAGCATAGTCATAGGGAAAGTGTTTGCCAAAATGTCTATTTAATTTTGGAATTACACCCTCTACTAGGGTAGTCTAGAGTTAGTAAATTTTTGTTAATCATGCATGATGTTAATCCTATGAAATATGTTGTACCCTAATGAGTGCTAGGTGCATCAAATGAGTTAACCGATGTCCTATACCCATGGGGCCCTAGGGTGTACTATCAAAATTAGGCATTTTTGCTAATTTATGTTAATAATTTATAATATGTCTATTAAAATTTTGCATCTATGCGTGTATTAATGCTTTGCCTGTTGCTTGGTAATTGCGGAGTGTTGCTAAAATCCATTTTAATCATGGTTGAGCTTGTGAGGATCCTATGTTGCATGAGTGAACCCATCCCTAACACTCCTACACCAAATATGCAAGTGGATCGTTAGGTGGTGTGGTTCCAACCAGGAGCTTGAGAGCTCCTAGAGTACCTATTGCAGTAGTTCAGTGTGATCATGTGATCACACTTGATGGTTGATGCTATGATTGCTATCATCGAGACATTGCTACCCAAGGTTAACTGGAGCATTCTGAAGTTCATCTTAGATGAATCCACTACTAACGTTAATTGGGTAAGAGGCTCAGGCAAAGGTCCTAGGGACGTTCAGTAATTATCTAGAGTATAGTGCATCATGGGGCTTTCTTGTTATAACAAAAACAACACCCTTTTTATCACGCAGCAGTTGCATACTCTATTCCAAAACCCACCTAGAACCATCTACTACGTTGAAGGGTAACTACTTCTATGGCTTATGTAGTGTTTTTTACTACTTGCTCATGTTAAATTGCTAATGGTCCTATAGTTAGAGTTGATGAAGATGGCCTGCATGATGATCTAGATGCTCTAGCCTTAGCCTGCATTACCTTAGAAGTTTTCTCATTTAGCACGAATATTCAGGCAACCGTGATTGGGCAAATGGGACATGATCTAAAGACCTATATCTCCCATCACCTGAAGGCATACGAGTGATGTAGGACCCATGACTAGTTAGATGAGGAGTGGTTTGCTAGTGAGATTAACTCTGGGGTAGTGTCTGCAACACCCCCATCTTCCTGTGCCGCCCCCCTCGTCTCATACTCCTTTTTTGCAACGTACGTATCTACATTTTATCTTGTGTGCTTACATATATGCCCTTCAATTTTCCTTATTTACATGATGAAATGCTAACATTTTTTTGCTTTGTATTACAACAGTGGTCACCTAAACCGAGGTGACAATGGTGACCATGGGTTGCACAAAGGCCATGCTCATTATGAAATATAAGGACATGGAAGGTGTGCAACATTGGGAATGCCATAAAGTGCCAGACGTGCTGATAGCTTAGCTTATGCATGTTGGATTAATGGATGTATTTTAGCCCTTAGCCTAAGTATCCCAGTGGTCGAAATGATCACCATCATTGACACCCTTTAGTAGCAATATCAAGAAGTTTGCCACTCGAGTGCGCAACATGACAGTAGTGCTAAACCTCAACAAGGCCTTCTTCGCTAATCTCTTTAGCATCCCTGCTAACAACTCGAAAATTGTTAATAAGGTTAATAGGGAGGTGGACCATAGAGAGGAGACCGAGGATTGCTTAGGGGCCACTCAATCTTACAAAGGCATATTGATTAAAGATGTGCAATTTCCTGAGGTGCAAGAACTGTACCCTCTATTTCGTGCTCATTCCTTTCCAAATTTTCTTTCCCAAGGAAAGATCCTAGGGGTGGAATAGGCATAGGTGCTGAAGGAGGTGCTACTAGAGGGTACAAGGTTTAATTGCGTCATGTACATAGCCACTAGTCTACATGCAAAGATTTCTCAACTTTGATTCAGCCTCTAAGCGAGGTTCCACGTCCACTTCACGTTCTTTGTAGGATACCTACGAAGGTTTGTAGAGCTTCTAGTCATGCAGGATGCTGGATGATGGATGGTGCAAGACCATGAGAAGTTATGCTGACCATGGGTCAAACATATGTTTTCGACCAAACACACAGAGGAACCTCTAGAGGAGATCGATGAGTTGTTATCAGTAACAACCAAGGTTCTTGTGGAACACTCACATTATTCCTGTGATAGTCTGGATGAGGGCCCTCCAATTGACACCAGGAACATAAGCAAGGTGGATCGCTACATAGCAAAGACGATGGAACCATCTAAGGCCAAGATCAAGATGTCATGTCCTTAAGAGGAAGCTACCCCTGAGATCAAGAAACCAAGCAGCAAGAAGATCTACATCAAGCTACAAGGCTTACATGCTAATGTTGTAGGTTAGAATGCATAGATTCTTAGATGCCTTACTTGCATTTATGTATATATTATCTTTTTGATTTTCTTTTGTGCTATAATGTTAATTAGCTAATGATGTGCTATATGTAATGATGTGCTATACATGTATATATGTTAATTGTAGAAAAAGAAAAGAGGGCTGCAAGAGTAGTGGTTGAGGTGGCATCGAAGGAGGCACCTTCTTAAGCTGGGGAGGAAGTAGCATATGGAGATGAGCTTCATGAGGTAGCTGAGGTCCTTCGCCAATTGGAAGAAGAGGAGTTGCTCCACCCCAATAAGGATGACTTTGACACTTTGTTTGATGCTACATAGCTAGGTGAGCCCCCTGCACTCATGCTTGACGACTTACTAGATAATCTACCTTTATTGTCATTTGTCTTTGCTTGTTTACTCTGGTATCTTGAGTTGTGTTAGGTCATGTGCTAACTGCATAATTGTATTGTAGCATCAGATATTCCCACCAGTAGTCTTACATCTACCTACCACATCAAGCCATGGGTACAAATGCTCGATAAACTTACCTTCATGGAAGGCATTGTTGAGGACATGGTGGATCACTTGTGACAAACGGACCCAGAGCTAGGTGTACATGTAGTAATATTCCACTTTATGCTATCCTGCTTATTGCTTAAATGCTTAGTTTTCGACTGAGATTAATTATTGTATGCCTATAGGTCCTAAGCTACAGTGGAATCTCAAAAAGGTGGTACAGGTGGATGCTCTACTCAGCCTACCTCTTGAAGTTCATCAAGTGCCTTATCACATGTACGAGACATCTAACAAGTGTGTGTTTTCTTATGCAAATTCATTATGGATCTATAGGTGCTCTAATGAGAAACTATGAAAACACGTGCACAAACTGCAAGAGAGAATGACTAGCCAAGATGAGAAGATCAAGGATCTTCAATCCAAATATGACTTCATAGCAAACAAATCGTGAGGAGATGGCACCTAGCGTACCTCTAAGATTGAGTATGCCATGTATTTGATAGCTCTCAGAGGTAAGAATGAGGCCATGTAGGAGCTAGTAGAGCAATAGCTCCAAATGGATTTGATTACTCAAAAGAATTAGGATTGGAAGAATTGTAGCACAAAGGTTTATCGTTGGGGACAGATGCAAAAGAATTACAAGCAAGAGCATGATGCATACCTACAATGGTACAAGGAAGAGTCTACCGAACACGGCTACCTCAATATGTTTCTTGAGGTCGCTTGAGAGAAGCAGACATATCACTTGTTTGCACAATGTATGGTCGTGAGTGACTCTCCCATGAGAAAAATCATCACCCCATCCAAAGAGGCCTCTTCTGCCATGTTTTCCATGGAGCCACCCGCATGGACCATCATGGACAGAAACAAGATCCTTGCGGGTATTGACTTTGGCTAGGAAGATTGAACATAACTTTTTGAAGCTAAGATCCTCCATCACTTGGAGGTCGACCTTGGAAAGTTACCTTCAAAACTCACTAATGCAGACCCTCCCAAGTTAATTTCTGCTACATTTTTTTTATGCTTTTTATGTTTTGAGTTAGTTCATGTAATGCATGCTTACTTGCTAATCATGCATATTTGTTAATGGTTGTGGTAGGTGCCAAGTGATGTTGTAGGCCTCAGCAACCCAATAGAGGAAGCAAAACCTTTAACCCCACCTAGCCCTACTAGTTGAGCATGACCAAATGTACCTTCCACTGGGCTTTTTTTACTACATTTTTGCTATGTGATTCTATTCATGCTCTATATTGTTATTCATATTACATTTACTATGGATGATTATTTGCTAAGTGTAATATGCAAACTTTTATCCCTATGATGATTTTATTGCATTTGTTATGAGTATGTGAGTTTGAGCAAATGCAAGCCATAGCGATACTGGGCCATTACAAGCCATCATGATTCTATTATTAGGCTTAAGCCTTAACGGGTCCCATGCCAGTTTAAGGCCATAACGGGAGGGCTAATGCTAGTTTTTAGCCATTTCAAGCCATGTGTTGCTATATTTTGGCCATTCCATGTCATGCATTGCTAGTTTAAGGTTATTCCAGGTCACGGCAATAGTTTAAGGCCATTTTGAGCCACGCGTTGGCCACAGTGATAATTTAAGGCCATTCTAGGCCACGGTAAGGGGTTTAAAGGTAATAGTTTTGGGCCATTTCGAGCTGCTAGCCTAGTTTATGGTGATAGTTTAAGGCCATTCTGGACTGTAGCAATAGTTCTAGGCCATTCTGAGCCATTGGCCTAATTTATAGCAATGGTTTTAGGCCATTCTGGGCCACAGCAATAGTTTTAGGTCATTCCGTGCCACAACGATAGTTTTAGGCTATTTCAAGCAGCAATAATAGTTTTAGGCCACTTCAAGCCATTGCATAGTTTAAGGGTGATAGTTTAAGATCATTCTAGGCCACTAGTAATGGGATGAAAAGCAATAGTTTTAGGCCATTCTGAGTAGCAAATTGCCATCTCTCTTTTTTGTAATTTTTTTACTTTTATGATTTTTATGCATTTTTTATGTTTTTCATGCATTAACATAATAACTGCGAGACTGTAAACTAAGTAAGCAAATGCATAAACAAATTAGATGACTACGTAAACAAAGAAAATAAAGGTATAAACAAAGCAAACTGATGTGTAATCTAAGAATCAAGCTAACTACAAATAATAGGCTACATGCTAATCTAATGTGAAACAAATGCAACATAAGCAAAAAGTAAAATACATGGCATGTAGAAGTAAATAGCAAGTGGGCATCTGGCACGTTTTAGACTAAGGGGTAACCTTAGTCATGCAGTTGCTTCCTAACCTGGTGTGGATTAGGAGGTGTGTATCGTCTGGATTGCACTATCCAATAATCCCCTTAACCTTCACTTGCTACATCAAAGGGCAATTCTACCCAAAGGGCATCCTTCGAGAGCTTATTAACTTCTGCCATCTTTTCAAGTGTGTCTGCATCATGTGTCTCATTGTTTTTTGTAGGTCTGTCATCAGGAAACTCAACCTCCGACCCTTCCTCCATATCTATGTTGTTGATGGCCAAATGGGCAGCATTATCACCATGGATGATAACTTTTTCACCTTCATATGGGAGGTGGATCTCTTGATGAATCAAAGAGGAGATGGCTTGAAACTAGGCCAGCCAAGGTTTGCTCAATACCAGGTTGAAGCTTAGCATCTCTTCTATGAAAATGAACTCAACAATGATGGGGAATTGCTCCCCTACTACAAAAATTATAGTAATTATGCCCTTGACAATGACACATGACCCATTGAAGGATTTCAAGCACATGATTTTTGTTGGCCTAATTTGATCCACAAGGCCTAGCCTATCCACAACAATGTATGGTATTGTGTTTGTGGCTACTCCATCATCAACATGCACTCTGTAAACTTTGCATTGCCCAATGTGTATAGTAATAAACATTAGAGTTGGTATGACCTTACTCCTATCAAGATTAACCTTGATTGCTTCATCGTGAAATGCTAGGGATGTTGGACTCGATTTCTATGGTATAGGAGGCAACATCACTGCATGGATGGAGGTCTCATTTAGAATGATGTACTCTATAATAAGGATAAAGGTCAACATTCGCACTAATTTTTCACAGTGAGCAAATGAAGTCATGATTAGATCATACAAGCTCAATGTTGTATTTTTATATTTGAGCACTTGTTTGACCTGAGCTAATGCATCCACAAAGTCCTTGCCATTATTTGCAATTTTTTGACCTTGACTTATTCCATGCAACCTAAGAGATATATTTCTCATGGAGGTGACTTAGGCTTTGTTTTCTTGGCTTGCTTAGGGGCCTCAGTGCTCCCTTGTGATTTACTCATTGTGGCTTCTTCATTCGTTTTGGCCATAGGAACCACAAATATAGAAACTGGTTTTGGTGAAACTAGTGCTCTTTGGTCTTGATGTTGCCTAATCATTTTGTCTACAAGATGCTCATTGGGTCTCCTATATTACCACCTTGAGGGCCTGCCAATGCTGCTAGAAGGTTTTCCCTTGAAAAGGAAGGGACCGACATGTTGGCTAGCACCAGGCTTCAGACAGGTGAGGGGCTAACATGTTGTGGGACCCTGATGATGAAGGGTGGTTGAATAGTTTTTGATAATGTAACTTGCGGGGGGACCCTAACTATGAAGGGCATTTTGGATTCTTGAGATGGCACTCTAATGACAAAAGCAGGCCTCAAACTCATGGGGGCCAAGGAAACCCATTCACTACCAGAGGATACCTAGACCACAAATGGTTGCTACACCAGTTCTAGATTGTCATCAATGCTAATATCATTTATGACATAACCAACATTGTTTACATTTAGAGGATCATTGTACACCCTCATGGGCTAGTTTTGTAGCCTAACTAGGTTTGCAGTGTTAAGCATTAGCTTGCCTCTATTAATCATCCTTTGTAGGTCATCTTGCAAAGCTAGACAAAAGTCTGTGTTATGGCCAAACAACTAGCAATAATAGCAAAATTAGTCTAGCCTAAAATGTCTTGGGACCAAGGGCTCGTTTGGTGTCACCAAAGCAGGATTTCTCATTACCTCGCAATATCTATCATGATTTTTGTGGGCACCTTTAGACATTTGTTTGTGTTGGATACATCCAACTTTTAGCAATTGGTCTAGCAACTCTGAAGGCTTTAGTGGCAACAAGGTATACTTAGAACGATCCTTGCACTCAAAGTTGTGCCTTTGAACAACTTATGTTATGGCCACCAAGGATGTAGGGTGGTTGGTTACCTTAGCACTAGAGTTGGTAACTTTTTTGTTAGTAAGGGTTTTGGGCTACCTAACCGTCTACCCTTGGTTGGCTACTTTAGCTTCTTTGGTTATAGTTGCCACCATTGTGCTTTGTTTTCCCTTGTCTTTTTCTCTCCTTGCATGTTGGTTCTTATAGGCCACATAGACCGAGTCCTTGCTAGCTTCTGCTACATTTTCCATGCTTTTAGTTTGAGCAAAAGCTTGGCTTAAGGATCGTGGGCCTAGGTAATATAGTTTTAACTTTATAAAGTCATTGACTACACACTTAAAAATGGCTAGGAGACGTGCTTCAACTATCAACTCTCCTATTTCATTTAGCAAGGCACTCTAGTGTTGAATGAACTTCTGCACAGGTTCTAGGTGGCCCTGCTTAACTTGCATTAGTTGGTCTAAGGTGGTCTTTGGCTTCAAATTATATTTGAATCATGTTACAAATTAGCTCAAGAGGTCCTCCAAGAAGGAGATAGAGCCTCTAGGTAGTGCACAATACCAATCCAATGCTTTACCAGTCAGTGACATGGTGAACACATGTGTAATGGCATGTGGCCATGCTTGCAAAAACATACAATCTAACCTAAATGTGACTAAATGTGCATTGGGGTCTCCCTCACCATTGTATTTGCTGAACTGAGGTAGTGAGATTCTAGCTAGAAGAGTTAGAGGTGGGACTACAGGACTTATAGGGTCATCTTGGTAGAAATCCACCACTTTAATAGTTTTAGAGGAGGTAACTTTGAGCCACTTCACCTCTTTCATCAAGCTTTGGATCATCTAAAATGCTTGGTTTAAGCTTTGAGATGCTCCAACTGGCTATGCTGATTGTGTTATCTACTGTTGAACTAGTTGTGTGGTCCATGATCTGGTTGCGAGTTGTGAAACTGTGTAATGTGCTTAATGTATTGGCTGTGCTATAGGGATGATGATTAGGGTAAGCAACACACACGTAGGTTGGGCTAACACTGAGGGCATTGATGAAATAGGTAAGATGTACGGTGCTTGAATCGTTTGGGGCCTAGAGATTGGCCCTGCATGAACATATGGTTGAACTAATACAATTACTACAAGCAAAGATGGTTGAATGAGTTGTGATGCTGCTACTAAGGGCAAGTCAAAGGGAGCCATTGCATCATAACATGTGTGTTGCATTTGGTGCGTTACTATTATAGAACTTGATCTAGGCTTGGCAAAGTGGTAAGGTGATGCTGGTGCTATGACCCTCTCGAAGAGAACAAGTGAACTAAACCGAGGAGGGGCTAGGGATCACTCATTATATGATGGTGTGAATAGAGCCCTTGTGCTCTGAGTAATCTTCAATCTCATCCTCTTCCTCCTATTAATCCTCCTCGTAGTACGTTCCTACATCGCCCTCACCTGCTCAAATAAGTTTGGCTAATAGCCAATTGTGGAATTCTGTGAGCAAGATAATATCAAATGAAGAGGGGATATGCTCCCATCCACCCTGATGGATGAGCTCGTGGTTTTTTTTTTTTTGTCTCCATGTCAAAATAGTCTACAACTAACCTTGCTTGAATCTTTGCACATATGAAGTTCTAGTGCTAGTTGCTTAGCACAACATATTTTAGGTCTTGACCATGTAACCTAAGGAATTACCTTTAATTGCTATTACAACACTCCCAAGGGCATCTGGTCTCCTGTTGGATGGGTAAGATGTCGAGTGTATTTGAGATTGATACCAAAGGTTGATTCGGGTCCATGGTCTCAAATTGAATTGTAAGAGGGAACTGTAGGAGTTTCTAGTCGTGAAACACTGTGGATGACATTGAAACTAATCCTATCCTAGCTAACACCACTAACTATGCTAACTACACTCTCCATGCTAGAGAGTAGACTACGCTAACTACACTCTCTACAACGAAGAGCAAACTATGCTAACTATGCTGGAGATGACTATGCTCCAATTGAAGACAACAAGAACTTAGCAATAGTGGAAATGAGTGTGATTTTGGTTGCTACATGGGATCTCGAGGGGGCTTATTATAGTTTCCAATCTACACCGATAGGTTAGTAGACAATGCTTGCGTTGGCTTATGATCTAGCTACTGTTGCATGCACAGCAAGTCCATAGGGGTGTTATGGTTTATGCTAGCCCGAAGCTAGCAACTACAATGCAGAGAGCATGTGAGACAACCACAATGGAGTCTGAAAAATGTTGTTCAACCCTCCTTCTAGCACTAGAAATAGTAACAATTGAAAAACTTGGCAACTGGAACATCAAGTTCCATAGGCACACAACCTAACCATGAATCCATGGGAGGGCCTGCTAGAGGTGGAGATGGGATGCCCTAGATGGTCTAGCTGATAGAACAAGGACTTACCAAATGCAACAAGGGTGCAACATGGTTAGCTATAGTGCTAATGTGAGACAGTGTTGAAGGTGCAAGTGGTGTTTATGATGTTTGCAGTGTTTATGGTGTCAATGCTATAACCGGTGTCAATAGGGTCAAGCATAGTCATAGGTGCTCAAGGAGGCAAGTGTAGTCAAGAGTTTCAACAAGGTGGGTAGTGTTGACACAAGAGGACTACTACTTGAGTGCAGTTTAAACATGTTTACATAGTAGGGTGGTGAAAAAATACAAGTAAAATGTGGAGAATGCAAAGAAATAGTAAGAACAAAGTGGAATACCACCCCAAACGGGGTTGAGCATAGTTATAAGGTACAAAATGTATAGTAGAAGCAAGTGGACAGTGTAGTCATAATCCCTGGGCTATCCAGCCATGAAAATTGGTGTTTTGCTGAGGTGTCCACATCTACTAGGTTAGCTTCCATAATGTACTACTGGGCACGATGTTCTGCTAGGCTACAGGGGGATTTACGATGGTCTACAACTTCGCCTCTTTCTTTTTGGTTCACTAATATGCCCTTGGTTTTCTCCCAAGTGCTCCTTAGATTTTCCAACCCTAAAACCTTTGACAACATAGGTATTTATAGGTTTAGGGTTAGTGGAAAATGTGGGATGACTACCACATGCTGGAGGGGATGGTTGAGACTACACTCAGTGTAGTGATTATTCATGTGGTGTACTAATGGGGCTAGTAGTGTTATGCTTTGATGTGCTCTACCAAACTCTACGTGACTATGAGACTATGACTACACTACCAACCACATGTGTGTGCTGAGAAGACCATAGAGTACCTAAAAAATAACACTCATAGACTACGCTCAGCAAGACTATGCTTTCCACACTCTCACATGGGGTCAAGCATAGTTACAATTTTGGGGAAAAAGGGTACATAAAAAGGAAATATTTTGCTGACTATGCTCGCCGAATGTGAGTTGACTACATTCTAGAGCTAAGCTGAGCATTGTTGCTACACTGTAGAGGCTGCTGGAAACTATTCTAACTAACTACACTCTCCACGAGAGTTTGACTACGCTCTAGGTTGGGGGAGAGCGTAGTCTCAATGTTAGTGAAATCTATAAGAAAATAAATTTTTGCAGACTATGCTCTCCATGGGAAGTTGACTATGCTTCCAACTAGGGGAGAGCATAGTGTCAACACTTAGCCAAAATTTGCAAAACTAGCCTTCCTGCTGACTATGCTCTCTATAAGAGGCTAACTACGCTCCCATCTGGGGGAGAGTGTAGTCTCAACAATTGTCAAAACTTGTGAAAACTTGCTTCCTGTTCACTACACTCTCCATGAGAGGCTAACTACACTCCCAACTAGGGTTGAGCGTAGTCTTGATACTTAGAAAAAATTTGCAAAACTAGCCTTCCTTCTAACTACACTCTCTACAAGAGGCTAACTATAGTCCCATCTAAGAAAGAGTGTAATCTCGACACTTAGCCAAAATTTGTAACTGGGATGCCATAGTCTAGATTTAGTGATGTTTCAATGAGTCGTAGTTGGCTATATCAATGAGGCCCCATCGACTAAGCCCCATCAACACATCATTTCATGCATCGACTAGGCCCCATGGATATAAGATCTATATTTGCCTATAAATACACACTCACCAACCGCATTTATAGTAATGGATTGATAGAAGTAGCAAATCTCTTGCAATTTTTCCATTCAAAAGTTAAAATATTTTCCTAGGTGCCCATAGCAGGAGTCATTGAGTATACAAATCTTTATTCAAGCATTTTAGTACCTAAGCACAACAATGTGTACAGTAATAAACATGAGCTTCTTGATAAACCTTGTAGCATTCTAGATAGTTTAGCTATTTTATTTATGCATTTAATGTTTTCAGTTATTTATTTAATGTTTCTTAGTAATTAAGCTAATTAAGCAAGATAAGCTACATAGATTAAATACATAAGTATGACTACTTCGAGCATAACACATATTCGCTTGGTAATCCCAACAGTGTTATTACTTGGTACACCTAGTAGCATAGTGCTTAATAACCCAATAGTGGATATGTGCGTTTAGAACATGTACAAAAAGTGGGACCAGATGCTTATGCTAGGATTAGTTAGAGATCGATTAGTTAGTTAAATTAAATTAGTAAAAAAATTACTTTTTCTCTCTCTTCAAGCTCCAAAGAACATAAAACATCAAATGATAAAATCATATGCCTTAATTACACTTAACCATACCTGTGTACTTCACAAGTGTAATTGGAAAGACAATAAACAACCTTCAGGGTAAGGCTCACTTCCTCTAAAGTAATTAGGAAGTTCTACAAGCCATGCCTCATTTCAACATCACTATTATCTTCTACAGTACCATCAAACTCATTCACCATTTACTTAAGGGAAACACCCATATCCATACCATCCTTTGCATACGTTTGCACATATCCCTCTGCCCTCAACCCAATTACCTCCTATTCCATCCATGTAGGATGAAATTCCTCCATAGCTGCAATAGCGAAATGCTACAAGCGCTATACATTCACAATCGGCCTTCCAACCGAGTGGTTCAAACAATTGATCTAGGAAATGATCATTTTTTCGATCTAATAGCACTCCAAAACCCTCAAAACCTAATGTGGTTGGTCACCCTATATCTCCAACACCCTCATCCTCAACATCAAACACATTCGAGTGTCCTTCAAACCAAACACCACCTCAAATTTGCACTGTGATGTTAACTCATGTTGTTTTCAATTGGATCAAGGCTGGCAATCTTTCCATGAAAAGATTTGACCTGGGAAGTCCTCTCATTTACTTACAAATTGCTTAACATGAGCCATGCAAGGCTCTTCTTGATTCTAATTCCAATTTTAATCTCATCTTCTATGACATATACAAGGCCTAGAACCTACTGCCTCTCATGAAGAGAAACATCCATTTGGAATTGGTAGACCTATCAATCACTATTCTCTTAGGACTAGAGGAGCACATTATGATCACAGTTTATGGGTGGTCCTATCCTACTAATTTTCTAGTGATCAAGGTGGAAAATTCCAAAGGTGACTTCCCCATCATTATGGGAAGGGCATGGTTAAGCATAGTTGATGCACAAATGGACATCAAGGACCTTTCCTTGAAAATCTCCAAGGAAAATGACTTTGGAAGGCTAGAGAAGAACCATGTTCCATGCATCGTGTACAATGATAATGGATGGAATTGCGTGCAAAAGATTTGGTCTATCAAAAGTACATACATTAAAGCATGCCATCAGTGTGTGCAAGACACAAATATCCAAAGGTGCCTGCATGTAGTAGCCACAAAATTGGAAGGCACCCAGTGGCTAACAACTTACTCAAATAGTAGCACACTATGCATGGAACCTACTAAGAGCCTGACATGTGGTTATGTTAAAGGCATGGATGAACTTAAGCAAGTTCATCACCAACTCTCCAACGATGAAGATGATGATACCTATTGGGAAAAGTTGGAAATCCCTGAAACTTCAAACAGGATCCCCTAGAGTTAACAACTCTATAGCTAGAATGGAGTATGCATTTTTAAACAATGGCAAGTCGGTTATAATCAATGCAAATCTTGCTCCTCAACAAAAAGATAAGTTGTTGAAGGTGGCCAACAAATGGCCAACAGCCTTTACTTGGTCATATCCCAAGCTGATTGGAATCGATCCAAGAATATGCCAACATCGTATTTACACTAACCCAACCATGATACCAAGAAGGTAGTCGTAGAGGCGGCTGAATTCCAAATTGAAGAAGATCGCCAAGGAAGAAATAGAACAACTCCTAAAAGCAAGGTTCATCTATCCCATCACAGACAGTAAGTGGGTTAGCCAACTCGTAATTTTGCCAAAGAACGGTGGCAAGTGGTGGGTCTACATCGATTTTATGTTGTTGAATATGACAACATTTAAAGATTATTTCCCATTTCCATTTGTAGACCAAGTGTTGGACACTATCTCCAAGCATTACTATTATAGCTTCTTGGATGGTTATAGTGGCTATAACCAAATCCAAATTGTGCCAAAATATTAGGCCAATACAACATTCACAAGTCCCTAAGAAACTTTTGCACATCGTAAGATGTCATTTGGTCTATGCAGTGCCCCTGTAACATTTCAATGCCTAGTCCTTAGTATTTTCCAACAACAAATTGGTAGCAGGATAGAAGTATTCATGGATGACTTCTCTACCTATGGGGCTACATTTAAGCAAGCCTTTGATTGTCTCAAGTAAGTACTGAAGAGATGTATTGAAAAAAACCTTAGGTTCAATTAGCAAAAAACCATTTAATGGTCCAGGAAGACATAGTATTAGGGCACAAAATTACTCAAGCAGGGATTGAGGTAAACTCGAAAAAGATAAGGGTCATCCAAGAAATTACATGCCAACAAGAGATAGTTAAAGATGTCCAATCATTCCTTGGACACACTGGCTACTACCGGTGATTCATAGAGAATTTCTCTAAGATTACAAAGCCATTGGTCAAGCTTACAAAGAAAGATGCTCCTTTCATCTAGACCGAGTGTAAACATGCATTCCAACTATTAAAAGAAAAACTCATAGAAACTCTAATTCTACAAGCACTATACTAGTTCAGACCATTCCACATAATGAAGGATGCATCTAATTATGCTTTGTATGTTGTGCTTATGTAGTTAGATGATAAAAAATGTCTATATTACATCCATTGTGTGAGCTAAAGCATTATGAATGCACAATTGAATTACACCACGATGGAGAAAGAATTAATGGCAGTGGTGTATGCTCTTAAAAATTTCAAGCACTATGTACTTCGTTATAAAGTATTTATGCACATAAACCATAGTGCCATCCACTTCCTAATGAATAAGCCAACAGTGAGGCCCTATATCATATGATGGCTCATGATATTGCAAAAATTCAATCTCACGATGGTAGATTAGAAAGGGATTGAGAATGTGGTTGATAACCATCTCTCTCGGTTAAGATGGGATAATAAAGAGAAGAAGAGCCCTCTCTCTAATCAATTTTTAGACGAACTCCTCTTTACAAGAGCAATAAATGACCAAGTGCCCATTGAAACAAAATAGTACAATGGCACCCTGACTTACATTCTCACTCAGGAAAGGCCACAAGGTCTAGACTTTAGGAAGAAACAACAATTTCTTCATCAAGTAAAGTACTTCATGAAAATCAACGAATACCTTTACAAGGCATGCACAGATGGCCTGGTTCGTTGGTGTGCCCCTAATGCAGATCAACTATGCATTCTCCAAGATGCTCATGATAGCCCTTGTAGAGGCCACTATGTAGGGAGGTGCATGGCCATAAAAATCTTGATGGCAGGATACTATTGGCCTACAACTTTTAGGGATGCCCACTAGTTTGTCTGATGTTGTGAACATTGTCAAAGAGATGGTGGGATGACTACTCGAATGCAAGGTCCTCAACAATGGATTCAACCACTAGAGCCCTTTGACATATGGGGCATTGACTTCATGGGTCCCATCATACCCATGTCTAATGAAAAGGCATATATCATTGTAGCAGTTGACTACTACACCAAATGGGTAGAAGCAGTAGCTGTCACTAATTGTACATCATTTACTACTACTAAATTTGTTCAACAAAATGTTGTCACTAAGTTTGGGGTGCCACGCGCACTAATTTCTGATAATGGAACTCACTTTATAGGTGCCACCTTTTGAAAACTTATGCAACGCTTGGGGATCGAACATAAATTAATAACACCCTATCATCCCCCAAGCCAACGATCAAGCAGAGGTGACTAATAAGGAGATCACAAAGATCCTAACAAAGACCATAAATAGATATAGGAGAGACTAGAGCGTAAACTCAACAATGTCCTTTGGGCCTACCGCTCAACATGGAAACTCCCTATTGGCTACTCTCCCTACGAGCTAGTGTACAGAAAACTTCCAACACTCCTAATTCAATCCAAGCTCTATACACTCTTAACAGCCTATGATCTGAATCTTGACCTAAGTCTAGTACAAAAAGAAAGCTTAATCAACCTCAACATGCTAGATGAAAATCAATTAGTGTCCCTATCTTTAAATGAGGTGCACAAGACATTTAACAAGTAATTTCATGACCTCAAAATATGAAAAGTAAAATTTCAACTAGAAGATAAGTTCTCTATTGGAATCCCACACACATGCCCTAAAAGACAAAGTTCCAAACACTGTGCGAGAGACCTTATATAGTTGATCATACCTTTTCCTCTAAGGACATGTTAATCTACAAACCTAAGAGCCCAAATAAAAGATAGTTGATCAACATCCAACAAGTAGAGCTTTTCCATGAGCCCAAGCAAGCCAGTGCAACAAATACCTTGACAAATGGACAACCACGTTCAACTTTTTGGATCTCCTCCTTCCATCTCAATTGTGGAGGAGATGGCCATCCATGCTAACCACACACATGGCTCCTTAGTTTTTCATCTTTTTATTTTACACTTTGTTAATTTTTATCCATTTTCTCGATTTTTATTTTACAACATCATTAGTATGTTTTATCTTTCTTGAATATTTTATACTTCCTTTATATATACTTTATTTTATTTTATTTTTGTGTGTGACTTTTCACTATTTTTGCTAATAAAAGTTCTTTATTGTAACAAGACACAGTGCCACTATTATTATTTGCTAATGATGGTTTGTGCTTAATGTTGTGATTGTCATGTCTAGTTTCTATTTTGAATTTTTGTACCAATGACTCAATCATGGTTTCTTTTTCATGGAACAAGCAGTAACTCCACAACATCCACCCATCCACAAACTCTATGATTTTTTTTGTTTTGGAAGTTTGAGGTCCCTTTCATTAAATCAACTTTTAATAAATTTGTGACCTTGGTATTTTTTGGAATTTGGGAGGATTCAAAGGTTTGAATAGGATGTGACTTCAAGGGACTCAATACTCTTCGTGCTCTTCTACTTACTTGGGTGCTTGAGTGTTTTTCATCGACTTTTTTCTATTCCATGTTCCACTAACATGAAGTCAAATAAAGTCTTTGCATGATGTGGTTCCCATCCAAAAAGAAAAGCAAACAAACAAACAAATAAAAACATGATGGAAATTCAAAGCACACCCCTTAGAAAAAATAAACAGGCTACACGCACTAGTTACGAGAATAGAAAGACATGTTACCCATGCCTGAAATTCGCCTCTAACTAAGGCCCTATCCCACTTCCTAATTCTCTTTTTTTCTCTTTATGGAATGGTGGTTGTTTTATGGGAGCACTCTTGCGTCTTAAGGGGATGGATCAGTCTTGGAGTGGCAATGTGAAGTCACTAAAAGAGATTGGTTTTGGTCTAGACTAAGGATGGATCTTCTTCAATCATTTCTAAATATGAATTCCACAAGGAACTTCTTATGACCTTAATTTGAAATTCCATTCCACCTTCTCCATCATCCATCTATGCTTACTGTAACTCACCTCGCTATTGGTGTCCATGTTCTTGATTCCATGTCTTGGTCTAACATACTTAAATTCTTAAGAAGATTCTTTTTGGTTGGCCCTTAATTTTTCATGACCATTAATCAACTATGGGCCCCATGGATTCCTTAGTTGAGGTTATGCAAGGGCAAAAAGGACATGTACCTGCTATGGGAAGGATCTACTCGCATATCTCTTAGTTTGGGTAGTTAAGTCCTTTACCTTAAACATTGATACAATCCTATCTTTCACATATTCCATTATGTATCCTACTTCGGGCTCCTTAAACTTTCATTAAATTCATTCTCCAAATCATTTTCTCAATTTTCTATATTTTTCAAGCTTCACCACCCTCTTCTACTATTCTCATCATGCTCGTGGCTTTTTAGGCTTCCTTTTCACCCCAATTTCACTCACAAACTCCTTGTATTTTGGAAGTTTGATCAAAGTCAACAAAAGTCAATGGTGGTCAACAACAACATCGACTAGTCCTAGTCAATGCATGCCAAAAATCCTATAAATACCATCGAGAACTTTGACATTTTTACCATTTGCTTCATAACATGAGGGGAGTTATTGTAATTTTTTAGAGCCCAAAATCTTCCAGAGCCCATAACTCTCCAATCATTTGTCTAAAACACTCCATTCTTTGATCCTGCAGCTACCAGAGGTACGCTATTAATCGTGGGGGCCATAAACCTTAAGGTTTTTGATGAAATTTTTTGAAAATTTTTCTAACTCCCTCAAATAATTAATGAATAAAACAATATGAAATCATCAATTTTTGAGACTTAACCCTTCCAACACCCTCTGGAATGATTTATTAACATTAAAACACATATAAAATAATGATTAAAATTGATTAAATCAACCATAATCACAACTTGGGCAAGTGTAACTATCCTAAGGAGATAAGGTATCTCAATTGTTTCATGTTACACAATAATTGCTAACCTGTGGTCATGTTGTGATTACAAATGGTGCCAAGATTGAAATGATTGCAAGAGGAAGGACCATTGCAACCAAGGGAGAAATGACCTAGAATTGAAAGGGGCCAACAAGAATAGGCCCATGATCAGCCAGAAGAAACGGGACCTCTTCGAGAGGATCCCAAAGTGGAATTTGTTCAACAAATTCCTAAAGAAGAAGTTGTAATAAAATAATCGCAATGTGGGGAAGCACTAGGACCCATACTGAGGCTTGAAGTCACACTAACACAAGCCTACCTCAATATCATCAAGCCCCATGATATCCAACTTTCAGTTCTCCACGAACTAAACTTTAGGTCATTTCTAGAGCATGCTCCAGCAAAGGTGAAAACACAATTGCAAACCTCTTCCATGTGGCCAATCATCACTTCTAGTGGGAAGTGATACATGGGAGAGACATACCTCTTCTAGAACAACAAAAGGGCAAGCTCCATAGTGAAGATCAAGGACATTTAGGTGTCCTACTCAACTAAAGTTATCACATAAGTTCTTAGGCTACCTAATTCTAGGACACAATTGGCAAAGCTATCTACATAAGCTTACCCTTAGGCCAAAAAGGAGTGGACCTAATGATGTTATGGGATCAACCGTAAGGAATTTAGAGCACTCACACTGGTGGAATGAGTATACTTCAAGATAGCGACCTATCACCTTAATCCAATGATGAGGCCTAGCAAGGTGACTGCTTTCTACACTTAAGCATGTAGTGTGCTAAGTGAGAGATTTCCAGTGAAGCTTCCATAATTGATCTATTTAGAAATCGAGAAGTGCTTCAAAGAAAATGAATGTGGAAGGCAAACCCTACCTTTTCCATGCCTCATCAGGAAACTTTGCAAAAGGAAAAGGATCATTCACTATGCAAACAACATGATCAAACATGCTCCTATAGCCTCATGGTTTGAAATGATGAAGGACAAGACACCTGTCGTGTCCAACAAAGGGGAGTAGCTGCCACCACCTACTTAAGAAACAACGTCGGAGGCCCACATAGCCATTGAGTGCTTGTGTGAAATCTAAGAACAAGTCTTGTGTGAGTAAGAGTAGCATGTAGGAATGAGTGGCTGAGACCCATCTAGATATCAACTCGTAATGAGTCACCTTAATGAGGTGGCTCGGACAATTAGCTAGATGGAAAGAGGTGTACCAATATTCTCTACCCAACAATGTAGTTTCCTAAAAGATTGGATCCCAATGCCCAAGTGTCTCTATCTCAACACCATTTATTCCTAGAAATCTCTAGGAATACCACCTTCTTTTTTATGCATTTAGAAGAAGGTGAGGGTGCAACTATATTGGTGATGCAACACTAAGGGCAGGAGACTGTTGTCGAAGTAGTTGTTGATCGAATCACTAAAGCACTTAATGCATTTATGACATCTATACCAAACATACCTGCACTTCAAGATGTGTGTACATCTACAGGCATGGTCAGCAAAATATTGAGTGTAGCCCAACATGAAGAGCTGCTAGATCGACTAGTGGCGACCGAGGCAACCGATTCCAAATATCTTAAATTTTTTAGATAACATTACTACAACCTAGTTAGAGCTACTAGAAGCAAAGGGAAAGTGCATTATTTTGAAAGGGTAACTTGAAATGGCTCAAGCATAAAACCAACACTTGGCCGTAGAAGTTGTTGAACTACGTATCCGTTTTACTGATCCCACACTCCTTAGCCCAGCCATAACTGGAGATGAAGGTTTTCAACAACTTCAAGAATGATTAAAACAAACTGAGGAGGAAATAGTAACGGCCATCCTCAACCAATTTGTAGCAGAAGCAAAAACCTACTCAGTTCAGAAGAACTTGGTTTAGATGCACCAAGAAAACGAATCACTGATGACAAAAAATCATTGCCTATGTAATGTTGATACACAAAAACAATAGATGCAAGAATTCATTCATCAACAATAGGAGTAGCTCGTTAAGGTAAACACGAAATTAAAAAAATTGGCCATGGAGAATCGTAATCTATCTATGAAGAAAGTCCGAGCCTTACACCACAAATCTACCATTGAGATTGCCACCTAGAAAAATGAGGCTCTCAAATTTGAAAGAGTCAAGAATCACAATAGAGATTAGGTTGGCCTGCAAAAGGAAGTAAGTGAGAAGTATATTCAAATAACTAAGGAAAATGTAAACGAGGCCCTCCAACAACTCCAACAAGGAAGAGAGGTTTGGCAGCCCATCATTGATAGAATAAATGCCTATAACAAAGTGGAGATCCACCTAAAGGAGTTACAAATTGAAGAAATGACAAAGTATATGGAATTGGCCAATCTCTGCTATGCAAACTTGGCGATGGTAACTATCATATGACTGTGATTAGAGCTTGAAAACCAAGTGGCCAACTTGTACTTATTGTATGAGGTAGAGTTCAAGCATCAAAGCAAGAGCTTGAGACAGCAAAGACTGAACTCAAAGTTCTCAGGGCACAGTTCATGGATTAATGATCAACTACCAAGAACTTGGCCAAGAGAATGAATGATTACCAAGAGTTGAAAGATGTAGTTAGAGCATTTAACATCAAGCGCAAACAATTTGTTGCCTGGTTCATCAATGCCAGGGAGCTATTTCTAGCAATTCCCTGTCCTTGGGATGTGCCCATTTCAACCCACATTGGCAAAGCTACATGGACTATGCATGATCCCAAGAGTAAGGAGGAGAAAATGAAAGCATTGCTAGATGCTTTTTGCCTCCTACTAGAAGTTGCAGTAGCAGCAGGATAGCCATAGTTGCCGCACATGCTTGAAGCTAAAGAAGGTCCTTTAGAGCCTCAAGAACCTCCACTGCCTGGGATTGTCTGATCTTCTCCACCGCCTTCATGCCATCAAAGGAAGTGCTGTCAAAAATTTTGCTAAGTCATGTCATGGTTTTCAATTTTATGTCATGAACAACACAATTTTTGTAATGTGTTGATTTGTCCACTTAGGCACTCAGTTTTGTCAAGATAGTTTGTTTTGTTAAGGGCCATTTAATAATCTCATACCTTCCCAATTTTGTAAAGGAACTCAAGGACAAGTTTTCATTTAGTCGTGGGAGTATGATGAGTCACAGTTGGATACGTCAACAAGGCCTTGTCAATGCATCGTTTCATGCATCAACTAGGCCCCATTAACACAGGATTTGTTCTTAACTATAAATACATGCTCACCAGTCGCATTTATAACAATAGATTGATAGCAGTAGTTATAGTTTTTCCATTCGAAAGTTAGAATATTTTCCTAAGTGCCCATAGTAGGAGTCATTAAGTGTACGAATCTTTATTCAGGCATTGTTGTACCTAAGCACGAAAATGTGTACGATAATGAAGACAAGCTTCTTAATAAACCTTATAGCATTCTAGATAGTTTAGCTATTTTATTCATGCATTTAATGTTTTCAATTATTTATTTAATGTTTCCCAGTAATTAAGCTAATTAAGCGAGATAAGCTAGATAGATTAAATACATAAGTATGACAGCTTCGAACATAACATGTATTCACTTGGTAATCCTAGTAGCATTATTGTTTGGTATGCCCAATAGCATAACACTTGGTAACCCAGCAGCAGATACATGGGTTTAGGACATGTACGGAAAGTGGGACTGGATGCTTTTGCTAGGATTAGTTAGAGATCAATTAGTTAGTTAAATCAAATTAGTCAAAAATTTACTTTTTCTCTCTCCTCAAGCTCCAAAGAACATAAAACATAAAATGATAAAAATCATATGCCTCGATTACACTTAACCATACCTTTGTACTTCACAATTGTAATTAAGAAGACAACAAACAACCTTCAAGGCAAGGTTCACTTCCTAGAAGACCAGTGTACCGGAAACTATAGAGTCTGCAGAACTCAACTGGATCACGCGTGAGTGCTTTGTGATTTGTATGGTGTGGCAAAGGGGTACCCTTCACTACTCATCATAGAGCTTGCATGCCACTTGAAATCTTTTGAGTAATAAGGGTATTCCAACTATAACCACTAGCAAATTCAACTTCCAAATATTTATAAGATTCACACATATCATACTAGAATAGTTGTAGTAGTCATGGAAAATTTGAGGCATATAATTTAATCCTATAGTTGATATTACAATCAAGGTCACATCATCTACAAAGACAAGCATGTTTAAAAATAATCTATTCACCGACATACCATGATGAGAGGCATTTTGCATCCATTTCTCCTATTCATCCATAAATATGCCAAAAAAGAGTAGAGGACAAAGGACAACCTTGTTTAACTCTAACTAAGCTATTGATAATTGTTCCTTCTCTAATAAGATTATCTTCAATAAGAATATTAACTGTCCCATAGATTCTTTTAGCTATAGAAAGTGGATCTTGTGGAATGTTAATACTATCTAATCTCTTCCAATGTTTATCTCAAGCACAAAATCATAAGCCTTGGAGAAAGCAATAAAATATATATAAGTTATATGGTTGGGCCATTTTGCTTTCTCTACACAATAACATAAAGTTATTAGATGGTCAAGGCTATATGCTTAGAACAACACCTCTAGGTTGTCTAACATGCATAGGATTCTAGTATGAGGTTTTGAACCAATAACTTAAAGATAACTTATGAAACATTCCTATGATTTGGCTACGGAGTGTTGGAACCCAAAATAATTATAATGCAAGTGCACACCAAGATAGATAGTCTAATTAGAACTTTATAACTTAGCATTACCCATAAGAATCAAACCCATGACTTGGAGATTTCAAATCAAGAGTCTTACCACTAAGGATGATAATTTAGGTGATCTAGGATTCTTTCCTTATCCTAGTTGAATTGTAAATTGACTAAGTTACTTCTTGATTTATCTAAAATGTTGGCTTCTTTCTTAACATCGACAAGTAAACATAATTTCTAAAATATCCACTATTAAGTTTTGGCTAACAATGTAGAATGTGACAGCTCCACGAGTGCCTAGATTCTAAAATCTTAGCTAGGTAAGTTTACACATAGGTTTTTTGTGTCACTTGTTCACCAACTAAATGGTAGGTTAGCAAGTGCTTAGGACTCACCATTAGCCACAACAACAAAAGGGCAAGCTCTTTCAACATCAGTTGATCTAATAATAACAACAACAATATGATGGCTTAGTTTTTTATGTCTTGCTCATTTGATTATATGCTTCACAGCAAGAGAGTTTAGATTATATGTCAATATTTATATTGGGGCATATAATCTAAACTCTCTTGTTGTGAAGCATATAATCAAATGAGCAAGACATATATATATATATATATATATATATATAATGGTTAACCATTAGGAAAGATTAAGCTATGCAACGGTAGCCAATATGTTGCTTTAGTGTTGTTGGCCCTATTGTAGCTATCACTAAGTAAACCATGTTAGCTAGTGTTATCAATTTGCTTAGAAATAGAAATAAACAAATAAAGTTATTTGGAAAAAGGTAGCTTAAAAGGGGGGCTTTTGTGTGTGCTTGGCTAGGTGTAGAAGGACATCTTCCATCCTAATTATGTATGGCAACATAAGGTGATCAAGGTAGTAGGCTACCCTTTCAATGGCCAAGTCCCTTTAGGAATTCTTATCTATCATAGAATTGGCTCCTTTTGGAAGTTAGTTTAGCTGGGAGTCATAGAGTAGTACAAAGTGAACTAACATTGTATGTAGAATCTACGTCTCCATATAAAGCCCATGACATATATGGAAATTGCATTATTGTATCTTTAATGTATAACACTTTAAATAATTGTTATTATATTATAAATTTTGTACTTTTACTTTTAATACATCTTCTTCATCATGTTTGCCTTCTTTTTACAAAATGGGGTTCACTATTTTAAATTTAATTAATATTAAGATATCATTTAGAATGGCACTCATTAACAACAAGTAGAGTAGCTTAGCTTTATTTGATAAATTATTTGTTGATGCATAAGTTTTGGACACAACAACACCCAAAAAGACTAGTTTAAAAAGACTATTGCTTAAGATGCCTCTCATATGGGTATGGAAACCTGAAAATAGTCTCAACTAAAAGGGTAACATGACATTTAATGGTTAAATAATTTTAATGAAAAATAAAAAAGCAATCCATGATGACTTTGAAAGTTTGAAATTTTAACAATAATATGGTAGTAAATTAAATGATTTTAACTGGAAATAGTACACCAAAACAACTCAACATGAAACTAGCTATTCACTTTAAAATCTCAGCAATGACACTTAAACATTAAAAATAAAAGCATGGAACAATTAAAAACTTGAACAAGATTAATCTGAGTTCCAAAGAAAAATAGGCTCTGTGTTTAATCCACACCACAAAGACCATAGTTCAATTGCAGAAATTTAAAATAACAGAATGAAACAATGAATTACCTCAAAATCGAGCACAAATGAAACAACTTCTGGTGCAACCTTGTCTACCAGCACTTGCAAGAAGCACACCTCTTCTAACAAGCTTGGAACCTCCAACTATTGAATCTGCCTATTGCTCTATCTTGAATTACCTGTGGGAGAGCCACCAAACAAGTAATATCTTGAATTACCTGTGGGAGAGCCACCAAACAAGTAACAAAAGTAAGAGGAAACCATGAGATTTCCACCATGACTCGCCTTTGACAAACCCCCTCCACCAAAGCCTAGCCTTTGAAATCTCCCACACTGTGTTCCCCCATGCCTTTGGCCCATGGGGATTTACAAAAGCCTGTTTGGCCTCTTACCCACCTCTGTCTTTCCACCAACAGCGAGATTTGCCACCACCAACGCGCATAACGTCCACTGCTGCCACCACCAATAAAGTGCAGGAAACGGAAGCGGCCAGCACCCAGACGTAGGAAAAACCATCCATCATTATGAGCCACCATGCCATAAACCCTTGCATCCGATGTTAGACCTCCACCTCCACCTCCACCTCCACCTCGTGCTTGCGTTACGCGGAAGGAGAGAATGCACCGCAACTACTGCCGGAGCACATTCCAGAACGGAATGGCCAACGAGCGGGAACAGAATCAGAGTTGAGGTTCCGATCCCAGTGTCGGACTTGCTCGTCATCACGCCACCAGTGGCCACGACCGAAGGTGAATTCAGAGTCATAATCGCCCACCAGCTTCAAAAAACGCTGGATTCTGCGCTCTTCAACGTTGGTCATCGCCACCACGTCGGGACCATTCGACCCAGGCCATGTGGCGCTTATTAGCGGTGATATCGGGGACGATTCTGCAGAATAAATAACATGCACTGAAATCATGGTATCCGGAAGTTGCTGCGAACTGCTTTGCAGCTATTCGTTGAGCAATTGATTATGGAGGAAGGCCATTATGTTGACGGTTTTGTTGCAGGTGCAGTAAGACTACCACTGTAACGCCCGGCCGGTGAGAAAGTTTAATGTAACACCATCTACCACTAACCATCTATCTATTTATCACTGACTCATCCCAAAAAGGAAAAGAAGTAACATACCTCTATCTCTGAAGCCGAGCTGTCAAACTGAAGGCAACAACGCTAATTTGAGGAATATCAGTAATGGATAATTTTTAATATTATCATGACAGATGCTATATATATTTTAATCCTGACTTACAAGCGTCACCAAAGAATAATTAAGGTAAATAAACCATGAGTTTGGGAAAGATACTATTTTGAAACATGCTATAGTTTTTGTTTAGTTTACCTTTAATATTGGATGGTGTGTCTTTTCTTTCAGTTTTTAGCTAATTAACTGTTACCTTTTGCATGGCCCACGGGTTTGGCGATGATTTAACAAATTAGCTATTTATAAAGCATCATACTATATTTGCAATCCTTTGCATTACATAGGATACCATCACAAATACTATATTTGCAATCCTTTGCATTATATAGGATACCATCACAAATGAATTTGCATGAGGTCAAAATTTATAGAATTTCTTTCTAATTATTGTGGGATTAAGACTTTTTAAACGTAGTAGCCCCCGGTGCATTGCATGAGGTCAAAATTTATAGAATTTCTTTCTAATTATTGTGGGATTAAGACTTTTTAAACGTAGTAGCCCCCGGTGCCTAGCATAGGCAATGTTGGCATCAATAGTATCATTTAGAGGCATGCAATGTTTTGAACCTTGACCAGCCATGTACAGATGAGAGCTTCTTTGGATACCTCGGAGCAGCTTCCTCTCCATGATAAGTAATTTCAGGAGGTAACGTTCGTAAGATTCTTTTCCATTTTTACGTGATCGTACAAAATTAACGCACGGTTGCCAAACCACACTTCAATTTTTTTATTTTTCTAATTTTCCTTTCCAAGCTTGACAAACGAAAAGATAATCCGTGAGGAGACATGTACCCGCTCCGACAAGGCGGTAGCAACCTCCGGAAAAAACCAAAAACATATAAACTCCTCTAACAAATAAATAAGCACCATACGAGCCAGGCAAGGCATCTGCCGACACACACGGTACGCTACTCGTAACATTTTGCTGTGACAGCGAAGCCAAAATGGGAACAGTGACCGCACAAACAGCACGTGAACGATATTCAAAAACACTGACCTCTGCAGTACCGTAGCAGCAGCACTATCAGATAATGCAAAGCTGGCCATCCTGGATCGATCCATTGGACACTACGAATTTGGACGAATTTGGAAACAAACTGCACGTGACGCCACAACGTTGCATTCTGCTTTCTGCCTCCTCCCTCTCCCTCTGCCCCTCTTATGTCACCCACTTCCTAACTAATTATAACCATCGAATCTACCATCTTTCATTTTTTCTCCTATCTTATATATCTACCTATGTATGTTTCTCTGTACCTGTACCCTACCCTACTCCTCGTTTGACCATACCTGGGTCCGCCCCTTCGTTTTGACGTACCTGGCACTTGGGCAGTTACCGTAGTACTATCTCATTTCTCGTTGCACGTATATTATATATCTTTATTGTTCTCGGATTCCTTCGTAAAACCAGAATCAAAATCAGCTTTCAGATCTTCGTCCAGGTCCCTGGTATTGTTTGTGCCATTTCAAAGTGTGGTTGGAGGCAAACCATGAAAAATAAATACCAAGTTTAAGCCTAATGCACACGCAAATTGTCTTAACGTGAGAGTATTGGCTTTGAATGGAAGCCTCCGGGAATGTTTTGCGTTTGTGCGTTTCGCTATATTATCCGTACGGATTGTATGCAGAGGCATGGCCATGCATCCATCTATCCATCCATGGATACGGACATCGATGGGACAGAAGGGGCGGGACCCGCGTGATGGGCAAAGCATGAGAGTGGGTAAGCCATGCATGCGGGGGTCCATGTTCCATAGCCCATGCATGAGCAGGAATGATGATGCAATAGAAAGATTTATGATTGCCCATGCCAAAACAATTGAATATTATATTCCTTGGAAACGGATTTGCTCACATGAACGATCACAGAAGCAGCAGCTGCTGTGCTTGATGAACCGTTTTGTGTTGCCATCAATGAATGAGGCAGTTGGGGTTAGAATGTGGGATAACGCCTACACCGGGCGTTTGCATGCATTCTGAAACGCCTGCCTCTAATGACTGCTTTGCCTGCCTTAACCGCAGTTCTCGCTTTTTCTCTTGGGCCGACCTTAACGGCAGGCAGGGATCTTTTGTTTTAAGGAAGGAAACAAATAATAATTGATATAATTATTATAATTGTTTGTATGGGCATACTGTGTGAGCGAGAACTGCTGCTGCCTCGGTCAAACCGCGTCAAATCGGGGAACGTAAAGCGGCAGCAGTTTCGCTCATCCCCACATGATACCATCACGGCTCTAATTTTACGGCTTTTTGCGTTGTACCTCTCTCACTTTGTTCCACAATTAGGGTTTTGTCAGTTGCTCAAAATACAAATTAACGTAAGTTCTCGCACTTCAAGACTCCACCAACCATGTGATAATGTAGATGGGTGTCGCTGCCTATTCATCACACTTTTCTATTAGCGCGTTATCGAGATACATATTCCGCGGACGACGAAGGTGCTTTATGAAATAAAAAATATATATATTTATTATATGACAAGGACACGTTTCGTCAAAAATTGCAGTCCTGACAAGAATGGAGAAAAAGAGCGAGTGCATGCGATGTATCTGCAGGAGCACGCCACCTTCGCTCTTTTTTACTGGGATGACTTCTCCGTCGTCTAATTCTTCTTCTTCTTCTGCTTCTTCTTCCCTCCTCCTTGCTTTGCTTGTTGTAGTTGCCCTTGTTCGCAAGCGTCGGCAGGTGACTGAAGCAGCGAGGCCCACGGGGTATGGCACGGCATGGCCATTTAATCACTATCACTTATGCTCCTCCTCCAATCTCCGATCCCTCTCGCACTGCTTGTGTTAAACGCCGGCCGGTTTCATCACACTTTTGACTGTATTAAGAGTCACATTTACGCAAGTTTTACCGTCGTAGTTGCCGACTTGCGCTAGCAGTATTAGCCGTCAGTCAGTCTGTCTGTCTGTCTGTCTGTCTGTCTGGCACCAGCCTGTTTGCCAGCGGGCAGGACGATTCATATTTCATGGGACGCGTTTTGACAGTTAAGTCCCAAGGTCTGATGCTCAGTTGCTCACATCCCCAAGCTAGAAATACCTTTATCTCGGGAATAATCCCCCAATCGATGAGCGGTAGTAATTGGTGAAGCCACCAGGAAGTTGCGCGCAATTGCGATCTGTCCGTCCATAGTCGTAACCGTACATTGGATGGGACGCCCTTTGGGCTGCCCCTCCATTTACGTTTTCTATATATAAGCGCTGCCCAGTCCCCAGCCTTGTCCACACTGCACTGCGTCGTATCATGAACGCAACACAAGACTTGTCAATCCTTGGCCACACGCGCTAGCTGTCACCATCTCACAGAGAAAGAGAGATTACTTCCTCACTTGCGTGTATTCTGCCATTACATCCCAATCCAGTCCAACGGTGAAAAGCAATAGCAGCAGCAGCAGCAGCATGGCGGAAACGCATCAACAACATCTGTTAATAGGATACAACAACGAGCAGAAGCAGCAGCAGCAGCGAGAGCACAAGGATTTGAAGGCGAAGCGAGGGGCAGGTTGGACAACAAAAGGGGCGAAGCAT
This sequence comes from Gnetum montanum, assembly GCA_015680685.1. Classification (NCBI taxonomy): domain Eukaryota; kingdom Viridiplantae; phylum Streptophyta; class Gnetopsida; order Gnetales; family Gnetaceae; genus Gnetum; species Gnetum montanum. The sequence goes on from MNCI01018361.1 coordinate 759,794, forward strand.
CCATACAGAGGGGTCCGGATGCGCAGCTGGGGCTCTTGGGTGTCTGAGATCAGAGCGCCGCAGCAGAAGACCAGAATCTGGCTGGGCTCCTACTCCACCGCCGAGGCTGCCGCGCGCGCCTATGATGCTGCGCTCCTCTGCCTCAAGGGCTCCTCTGCCGCGCTCAATTTCCCAGAGTCGGCGAATCTCCTGCAGAAGCACCTGCCGCCCGCCGGCTCATGCATGTCACCGAAATCTATCCAGAAAGTTGCAGCCACAGCGGCGGCTCATGGATCCGGTGCCGGAGCCGGCGCCGGCGCTATTATGGAATTCAGCAGCAGCAGTAGCAGCAGCAGCAGCAGCAGCGATGAAGATGAAGTGAAGCAAGTGCAGCAAAAACAGGAGCAGCAGCAATGCGGTGATGCAGTTGGCGTTTTGCCTCCTCTGGAGTCGCAGTCGGCGGATTATGATTTTGTGTCTGCGGCGGATACGTGGCTCCAATCCGAGGAGGCCACCGCTGCTGCTCTGGATCATATGCAGTTTATGATGCTGTCGTCGGCTTCGACTTCGTCGTGCTGCTCTTCTTCGTTATCGCACTGGCTTGCCGATGATGAGCCTTTGGAGCTGGAAGAGGTGCACCTCTGGAGCTTCAGCTAAGGCTAATCCCCCTGTAAACGGATTTTAATTTATTTTATTTTATATGATCATATTCTTCCATTTTTTGTCGTCCTCAGCAATCACAGTCGATATCGCGATCGATATCTATCCAAGTAATTTTTCCCTTTCATTGTCGCTGTGGTGTGGTACGGTTTATGAATGTATCCATATCCACTCTACTACTACTGAACCTGCCGCTCGGAAGGCTCTGCTACACTGCGCTCCCGGGCGGCCTCCTGACAATATGCTATTTCATCTTACCTTATACCCATTTATCACAATTTGATTTCCAGTAAGGAAACCGAATCAGAAGTGATTTATTAAACATCTTCCTCGTATATACGTTTATTACATTAGTTCTTTAATACCCATTTGTATCAAAATTGGAATCCCAATACCAAAACTTTAGTTTCATTTCTGTTGTTTTGGGTGGCTGTATTTTTATTTTTTAACACAAACATTTTGATCCATCACACAGAATCGCAATGTTAGCGAATAGCGACAAGCTACGCGTCATTTGGCCTGTGCGTGCGACTGAAAAAAGCGTTCATCTTTATGAATCCGTAAGATTTGGTTGTCAATACGTTACGATTCCAAATGATATTGTAACAGTTTACATGATGGTTGCTCGGCCATCGTGTCGAAGACGCTTGCATCAACAACAGATTCAGGCTAAAAAATTGGGAAATAGGCTGTAAAGAGCGTCCCAGAATATATTCCTGAGGAGCGTAAAAAGTTGTGTTGGAATAGGAATTTGTTGTTGAGTTGGTCGATGAATCTGGAATGTACAACGCCGTCTCTGCTATTTTCGTTCTCGTGACTAGGCGAGGCAGGCAGGCCCGACTCGTCCTTGTTCTGTGAGTCGAGATCATATTAATTACACAATAAACACAAAAAATCGAGCATTGCTTCAGGTGATTTATTTAATTTTTGTATACAGATTACACAGTGAACACTAAAAAGCGAACACTGATTCAGGTGATTCAACTTTTATTTACCGTTCACACTTAGGGATGCACAGAGAGGCCGCGTCGAGTGGGAGGTGTAGAAGGAGGAGGCGCACGAGATTCGGATAAAGAGGGAAGAAAAAGTCAACCGGGAACAGGTACAGTGAACAAAGAGCGAGCGCCATTCCCATTTCCGAGTAAGGAAAAGCGCCAAGGAAGGGTACCTCGGGAAAATAGACAAAACACCTCGAAAGTTCACTGTCGGCAGTTTGCAGCGGAGGAGATCAACCGTCCACAAAACGTAGCAAGTTTCGCAACTGCAAAATCATTTACAAATGCAAGGACGGTAGGGGCAGCGTATGTCAGTGTCAAAAATGTCAAGTTCACAAACAATTAGTGAAGCCTCACATGATGATGATGCTGATGGGACCGGGAGACAGTAAAGCGATTAAGTAAGCTAAAGCTGTTTGGTCTTTGATTTGTTGTGTCGTCGATCGATCGCTCGAAGAAGGTCCAATTTCAACTCCAACTCCATCACGTCACATGCATCGCAGATTTATACTGCAAATTGTGGGCGCTCCGTGCCGCTCAGTTTCAAACACATCTGTTGCAACGTCTTCCGCTCATACTGCATTATTATTTACGCCGCTCTGTTATGCAGCGGACAGTGCTGAAAGTTCTCTTGGACTATTTGCCTTCGACAATCTGAATTGTTTTATTTTCAAAAGTCAAAGCTTACGTTCGTCTTTATTAAATTCGCCATTCAATCCCAGTAGTAATAGTAGAAAGAAAAAAAAATTGATCGATACTAGTGACATTAAAAAAGCATGCTTTAAATGGTTTTAGCAAGAAAATAAATTGATGGATAATGTTGCTTTCACTAAAGTTCATATCTAGTGACATTAGAAAAGCATGCTTTAAATGATTTTAGCAAAAAAATGAAATGATGGATAATGTTGCTTTCATTAAGGCTCATGATAAGAACAAAGAAGAGGTATTAGTTTATTGGTAAGAGTCTTGGCATGCAAAGCCAAGGTCACATTCTAGTATTCTATCAACTACATTGAAATTGAACACTCGGTAGTTTTATTAATGGTGTTCTCCTTGTCACTAGTTTTATTAATGTAGTTATCCTTGTCACTAGCTACTACACATGCCATTTGGGAATGGACACATTGGATGCAAACCAAAGCACTCTATAAGACATGTAGAATGCCACTAGATAACCAAGATGAACACAAGTTTGAACATGAATATCATGTCATAAGTTCAACTCCACTGAGAGACACCAAGTTACAAACAAATCAACAAATCCTATAATAGGAATTATAAAATTTATGTTGTAGTCACCATCAAAAATTGTAAAAATCATCTCATAAATATTGTCATACTTTGTTACAATTCCCTACTTTGGCTGCATTTATTCTTAATTTAAGGTTGATATGTAACATGTAATTTTATAATGCCATTGACAAATTTATCACCGTTGTCCCATTGTCTTATTAGGCATGAAGAATATCCATTCAAATCACACATCTTAATTACCTGACATATACTATACTACTACCTTACTGATTTTATTTCCATATGTTAATCACATTCTAACTCTTGCGTTTTGGAAAAATACAACTAACAAAATTCTTCCTAATACGTTCTTTGTTACTGTTTACAAAAACCACCACATTGAGATTTCATTTCAAAATTACAAAGTTCACAATGAGCATCTGTTACATTTGTAATGGAATAACATTAAACTACGTGGGTTGAATATCATATTATTATTTGATGCAATTGACAAAGCATAATGCGAGACTCCCCATGGAGAAAAACCACATTTTATCGTACCTCAATTTTAAGATCGCTACAGAAAACTAACGTGATAATTTGGCAACCGTGTTAAAATCGTCAAGGAACCAAAAGGAAAACATTTATCCGGTTTTATTGCCTTTTTCTTTGCTCGAGGGATCATCTTTTCTATTAAAGAAAACTAAGTGAAACAAATCTT
>MNCI01018363.1:4393-48045 GCA_015680685.1 Gnetum montanum
GCTCACGCTACGTGCATTTCAGTTTACGCTGTTACACTCATACGCCCGCTTCATAGTCACTTCTGTTCACGCCGTTTACGCCGTGTACGCCTGATCCGTTGCTTACGCCCTGTTTACGCATAACCCAGCGTACAACGCTTCGGCGGTGCTTGGGGAAGTCCTCGTTTGATCCGTGTGCGGACCACTCGAGGCACTCTGCCTTCGTCCTCTCCAGCTTACCCTCAAGCGGAGGCAGGGTCAACTGTGCTCGTCCGCATCTCCTTCGGTGCCCGTCACGTTCCAGCCTTGCATCGACGATTTCGGTCAGCACAATTAGGAGTAGCATTAGAATTAGAACACATCATACACCTCACTATGGACTAAACCATATGTGACAAATATAAATACTAGTCCAAGTGGGAAGACAATGAACTGCGACCTAAGGTTAATGATCTAGGTGCCACAACTAGTCCGTCTGCGGAGTTCAACCGGATCACATGTGAAAACGCTCGTATTCGTATGGTTGAGCGTAGGGGTATCTACCTGCCGCTCATTATTGGCACCATTTCCAGGGATGGTGGTAGTTATTTAGATTAGTTATATCATACAAGGTTGCTATAAAGAACTTAACAATATATCTCTTAGAAATAAGAAATAATTATTAAAATGTCACACATAATTCACACAGAACTTCACAACAATGTCTCTCCTACAAGACAATAATAACTCCACACTTAGTGAGGAAGTTCATTGGAGAACTTACGAACTATATGACGATGAAGATTGGAGTATACAACCTGAAGTGGGAGTTTCTTATAAAGATGAACAAAAACAACGTCATCGCAACACACGAAGACATAACTTACCTAATGACGATGAACCCCCACTGGCCACTACAAGCTTAACGCAAATACAAGAGGCTGTTCGAATCTCACATAGGCATCGTAAAGAGAGCCATCTACCCAGGCTCGACTTAAACAACTTTCCAAAATTTTCAGGAGGCTATTACTTAGATCCGCATCAACATTTAGTAGCCTTCTATGACGCCTGCACATGGAATAACATTGATAACAGTTGGAAAAAACTTAAGCTCTTTCCTATGACACTCGTTGACCAAGCTAAAGTATGGTATAGATCGTTAAAACCAAATTTAATACAACACTGGTCAACAATGGTAGAAGTCTTTAACGAAAAATATCAAACCTACGCAAGAGTGTCAACCTTGAGGAAACAAATCCAAGGATGGAAACAAGAAAAACATGAACCCTTGGACATGGCCTTAGAAAGATATTATGCATTGTTAAATAGCTGTCCAGGCCATGGGTTTTCCAAGGAAATGCTAATGTACCATATCATCAATGGGCTACGTAATAAAACAAGAGAGACCTTAGGAGCGTATGCCCAAGGTCGATTATATAACCTACAAACCCATCAAGTCCAAGAGCTCGTTAAGAGGTTAGCAAAAGAAGAAGGAGAATTAGCTAGATGGAAGAGTGTTAAAAAACATCAACAGGACCAAAATCTTAACTCAACAAAGGTCCATGATCATAACAAGGAGAGATCAAAAAATCTCAAGGTGGAAACATCATCTTTGCCAATACAACAATCATTAGAAGAAGTCGAGGCAAAGATCAATAAGATGTTGGAATGGATGCATCAAAAGTGTGGAGAATATATAAAAAATATTGGAGATAGAGTTTTGACAACCCAAGAAGCAGGACAAAACCTTAGACATTCGGAGAAAAAGAATAAAGGGAATAAGTGCTGAACTGCCAATCCTACTTATGAATGTAACATATGCCTATACGAGCATCCCAAAGGCTAGTGCCCAATACTATTACATATACATGAGCATTGGAGAAACACGTTACATCCAGAGTTCGTACAGAGATACTATGTTAGATCACAGTGGCAATAATCTCAATCGTGGGGGAGACCACCTTTAGACTGGAGGCACCCTTCATATTTTCCGACTCCAAATGCTTATCACATTCAACATCCTGTTTCTACATTTGGGCCACCATACTCTATCTCACCACAATATTATTCTCCATAATACTATCAGGCCATACCTCTAACATAACCACCACCTTGTACATCTTATATTCCTCTTAACTTTCAACATTCTCATCCTTTCCCTCCTTTCACAATGCCACCAACTGTTCCTAAGGTGTTTGTGCCACCGCAACAACCCACGAACAACACTTGTGCTACTACTTCCAATAGCAGTGTAAAACCTCCTCAACATTAAAGGCATCCTTTCTTTAAACACGGCCGTACGAAGGGACAACATAATTCTGAGGCCACTGCATCTTCCAACCTAGCATAAGTTCCACACTGTGGTGTACCCTTACCTTCGAACCCAACGCTTCATGTAACTTTATTAGGACCACCAACTAACACTCCAACAACCATACAGCCCAATGAACACAATCATGGGAGGCATCAACCCAATCCTTGCATACCATCTAACGGTCACAAACATCATAGTGGGTCAACTTGTTATCTGGGAACTACATCATATAAAGTGCCCCACTATGCTTATTATAATCAAGTGTATGAACCACGAGGGCATAAGTATAGACCAGCCATAGTACTTCCAACATGCAAGGATCCTTATCTTTCATTTATTAATCCTTTCCATCCTCAACTGATTAGTTATGGGGGATATCCTCCATTGCAATAGCAAGCATGATTAATAAATATTTTTCATTTTCTTTAATTTTTCAACTTTTTGTTTTCCAGTTTTTCATTTTTCAATGTTTTGTTTTATCTTTTTATCTTTTTTTATCTTTTTATGTGTCTATATTTTCACGTTTTTGTAAGTAATCTCATCTATGAATAAAACATTCATGTGGATCATTGGTTGAGATGTGTTTTATGTTATTAAGTCATGAGTGATCAATTATTTCAAACAGTGAGCCCATTACACCCACTCATCCACTCTATAAATAAGAGGTTCTGTTCGTGGGTAGAGTGATATTCTTGACATTTTTAAAACTTAAACTTAATTTTGTGTTCATTGTACCTAGAATGAATAAGGATGGACCAAGAAGGAATCGTTAGGGTGTGACATCAAGGGGACTTACAGATTCTCTTTGGTGACATCTATGGGAGTTATGATGCAACATTGTTGTACTAAGATCTTTGTAGATCTAATGAAAAATGGAAGTAAGAGTAATCAAAAGGGCACTTGAAAATCAAATGCTATTCTATGGGATCCCACTAGAAAGACATGTACCCATGCCTAAAGGTTGGTAGCTTCTCTAGATTCAGTAAAGTGAAAAACAAAGAGAGAGAAAAGAAAATAGAAAAAAAAGTGCCATAAAACAAAAAATCACTTCTCCCTTGTACTAAACGCCAAGTAATCATATGCCTTGTTGTTATGGTCCTCTCATAGTTGCTTATCATGGGATGAAATAATGCGATGTCACTATTTAGAGGAATGGACTTTTTCCTGATCTTGGAATGACGGGTTAATGACACGTTAATCATGCTTTACATGTAGGATTCATTGTGCCCTGAGTCAGTTACCTCATGTCCCAATCTCTACGATCCCTTTCTATACTTCGTCTCATCTCACTATTCGTGTAATTGTAGCTCGTGTCTTGTGTAGCATAGAATTTTCATCTCATTCTGGTGCTATTTACATGTGTGTGTTTTGTGGAGTTAGTGCAAATTACATTTAACCCTTCTAATGCCCATGGACACTTTAAGTGTGGTTACACAAGGGCATCATAGGTTAAAACCTGCTTTGGGGAGGATCCACTTGTGTAATTTTGTTGTAATTTTTACTAATTCTCTTGCTCAAACATACCATTTCTTACCCTCAGCTTAATTTTTCATAATTTTCTTTCCCTATTATTATCCCTCTGAATTTTAACGTTCCAATATACCATTACATTCCCTTTTCTTCATAACTACCAAATTTATATTTGTTAACTTTTACATCATTATCATTAATAGTTCCTTTCAACCCAATGAAATTACCCTAGGACATCTTTATACTAGCCAATGTCCTCGATAATTCACTTTAATTTCAAGAAAAATCATTCAAAATTCAATAGTTTCAAGTGTCTCACATTAGTAGGGATGAGATATCGGATACGCGATATTGCGTCCCACGAGATATCGCATACACGATGTACCATACATGATATCGCGTCCTATTTTTCTATAAATAGGGACCCTTGCCACAACAGTTAGCATCATTTTGCCATTTCTACGGGGGGAGTTGTTGAAATTTTTACTTTGCGACTTACGCTTGTGTGACCCATGCTTTTTCACTCATATCTCACGCACTGGTACTCTAATTTTAATTCTGTTTGAACCTGTTTGAACCCAGAGTGTTCAGTTTAGTCATGGGGGAGAGACACTTATTGAAACATGCTTAACTTTTTTGAAATTTATCATTTCCCAAGGACATCAGTTAGGGTAATTAACTTAACTCTTAGAATAATTGTGCGAAAAATTATATACCCTTAAGTACACCGGGAGATTAAAAATGGAAACCACCTACGTCACAAGATCCATTATTATAACTTTCAGGAACAATCACACATTATAACATATGATCTTTAATTAATGCAAGTAGTAAGGTATAACTTAACCATAAAAACAATCTTACTGATGCTTGGCCCGTGTGATTGTAGATGGCCCTGAAACGTGCACAACAGGAGGGTCCTGTTCAAGGTGGAGCAAAACAACCTCAGAGAGGTAGATGGCAAGGTCCTGTCGGACAACATACAAAACAAGAGGTGCAATCATTTAGCATCCATCAAGAAGAACCTCCTACCAGATGGTGTGGGCAGGTAGAAGGAGGAGTTTCTGCTGCGCCTAAGCTGGGACAACAACTCACGTTGCCCCCGGAGTGTGTTCAGGCTATACATGAGAAGTCCATATTCACTGCGGTGATTGTGGAGCTTAACTTCAAATCTTTTGTAGAATTTTCTTCTGAGGCTATTAGGGATCACCTCAATCTCCCTTATGGCCTTTCCTCTCTGAAAGCGGTACCTGGTACTTAGGTGAAACGTACCAGTTCTGGCACAATAGGGAACAAGGCACCACGGTTAACATTTGTGATGTGATGGTTGATTTCACTACACATGCTATCTCGGAAGTGTTAAACCTTCCAAATTCAGGGCTTCATGTTGCTTGGTTATCTACCCGTTCAGACCTCGATGTGCGAAAAGATTGGTTAGAGAAGGCTTATGGTAGAGATAAAGATTTTGGTGAGTTGACGATGGAAGAGAGAGTTTACTTCAAAATTAGAACCTATCACCTCTTCCCCACAAAGGGCTTAAAAAGAATATCAACGTATGCAGCCAGAGGATGTGCAGTGTTGATGGGAAAGGTTAACGCTAACCTTCCTCATCTATATTTGATGGAGATCCTAAGGCGATTTGAAGAATGGAAGATAGGGAAGATGGTGTTGCCTTTCCCCTATCTTATCAGGAAGTTGTGCCGATGTGCTAGTATTCGGAGATACATAAATGATGTCCTCTGAAAAGCCCAGAATGCTTTGTATGCTAAATTGTTAAAGGCGCCAGCTCCAAGAAAGAGCACTAGCGAAGAGCTGAGACCCACAGGAGAAGAAGAACAGATGATTGGACCACATACAACTCAACTTGCAGGACCCAGCCAACCTCCAACCACACGTCCCATCCAACAACAAGAAGAAGCAAGGCCTGGCACAGGTCAGGATCGATCGCCACCACCGCAAGACTACAGACCATCGATGAGCCATCTTAGGGCCATCGTTGAGATGGTCAGTTGAGGAAGTCGCAATGACAAAAGTCTCTTTCATGTTGTTGATGATGCTGATTAGCCTACAATTTCATTAGAATGCACAAGGGGTGAGTTATTAATTCAGACAGGAGGAGGGGAAAGAAAATGGTCACAACAGATCTTAGGAAACATGGCATCTTTTCAAGTACAGTTAGAGACTGGTGAAGGTGCCACTATGGTGGTCATGTAACACTAGAATGTCATGGGAGCTACTGAAGTGGTCGTTGACCACATCAAAGAATCTTTCAATGTACCTGTTGTTTCACCGGAAGATCTTTCAAGAGCAAGAGATGCTCAAATACTTGCCGGAACCTCAATAACTCATGCAGAACATGAGGATGAACTTGATAGATTGCTTCAAACAAGACAAGTTTTGACGTCTCTGTTTGACATCCCCAGGATGTTACAACAATTCAATCAGACCTCATTTCTACCAAGGGGAAGCTAGTCATATCCGAAGTTAGGGCCGAGCATGCTGAAATAGAAGTGCAAAAACTACAAGAGCAGTTCATAGCCTTACAAATAGCACAGTGGGATCCTCTACAGTTTGTTCCCGTAGACCAACTGGATAACTTTAGAATAGAGAAACTAACTAAATTGACCATAGAAAATAAGAAGGTGGTAGTAGAAAAGAAGAAGGCTGTTTGGGATGCCTCCGCTGCAGAAGCACAAACCGATGCATACCTTAAGGCACTCAAAGCCTTAGAAGAAGAGAATAAGCAGTTGGTTGCAGATAACCTTCGGTTGACCTCTATGGAGAAACAAAAGAATGTTCTCGATGAACACTTTCATTAGTTGCGAGAACAATTCATTTGGGTTAACTGAGATGTAAGCCATTTAGCCAGAGAGAATCGAACCCTCTCAATGGAGGAGGTACACGCTATTCGTCAGAATTCAGCAATTGAGATAATTCCATGCTAGAATGAGGCTAAACGACATGAAAAGCTGAAGGAGCATTTCTGTGATCAGGTGGGGATGTATAAACAAATCTTGGAGAAGGAGATCCATATGGCCAAGGCTCAAATTAACAATATCAGTGCTCAACACACTGATTGGAGGGCCATATTGAACACTTACGCCTTCGCCCACCAAGTGGAAGTTAAAAACCAGGACTTGTAGATCCAAGACTTGATAGAGTAGATGGAGTTGGAAAACCTTAGATATGCCAACCTTACCATGTTAACAACAGGGTGCTTGAGAATAGAGCTCAAGTAGCAGGTAGCTTCCACTCATCTCAAATATGAGGAAGAATTTACAGAATGTAAGAAGCTAGTTGAAAAATTGGATGTTGTAAATTCTAAGCTCGAGATGGTAAAAGCAAGCTACCAAGGATAGAAAAATGTAGCAACTGACTTGGCTCAATATCTAATAGATCTTCAGGAATACAAAGACAAAGCTAGAGCCTACGAAGAGGAACGACGGGTGTTCATGGTGTGGTACGTCAAAGCTAATCATATGTTCCCGCAACTACCCTATCTGTGGGAGGTGCCAACTTCATCAAACATAGGAACACTCGCATGGATGGCACAAGATCCTCGGACTGAAGAGGAGAAGCTCCAAGCTATCCTTCAATGCCATCAAACTTCATGGCTTGGACCACGTGACAAAGGGAAAGCACCCATGGAGGAGCCACCACCACCAAGAACTACATGAGTTCCCCATTTTTATAGTAGTGTAGTATTTTTCTATGTTGTGTTCTTCCACACACTAGAATTTTTTTATTTCATTTTCCAGTTAATAATCCTGTACCTATCCACTGTGTAATCAATGGAACTTGTTCTCTTTGTAACTCAAGGATGAGTTTTCATTCAGTCGTGGGGGTATGATGGGACGTGATATCGCATGAGCTATGATATCGCATCCCCCTGTGATATCGCGTCTTCCCTGCGATATCACAGTCTGCTGCAATGTCTATAAATAAGAAGAGGCTCTCCCTTGTTTGATATCCCAGTTAGATTGTAGTAAAACTTTGGCAGTTTGATCCCTCCAGAGTTAGTTTATTTTTCCAGTGTTTGCCCGCAGTGTCGTGAATGTAGTTGTACGGTGTCTTTATTCGAGTGTGACGTACTTGGCCACGCACATGATCGGCAATAAAGATCAAGATTACTTCATCATTGCAGCATTCACTTTGTTATTTATTTTTTTGTTTATTTATTTAATGTTATTTATTACCTGCAGTAGCATGGTATGAGTACGACTTGATTATGAGCATTTACGAATGTGTACGGTTAGTCAAGGAATCAGTTGCTCATCGTGATTAGTCCCTCTCACCCTTAAACTTTTAGAAGCAGAACGCGTACGACTTGATTACGAGCATTTAAGTGTGACTACTTGGTAGCCCAGTGACATAGCCAGGATCTGTGCTTGGTAATCCCAATGGCGTACTAAGGACCTGCGCTTGGTAGTCCTAGTGGTAGTCATGCACGAGGTCCAAGATGTGTACGGTTGATCAAGGAATCGGTTGCTCGTCGCACTTAGGCTAGATTAGATTCTCTTACCCTTTCCCTCCTAGCTTAGCTTAGTTAATATTATTTTCCATTGACATCAGGAGTAACATTAGAATTAGAACACATCATACACCTCACTCTGGACTAGACCATACGTGACAAATATAAATACTAGTCCAGGTGGGAAGACAACAAATTGCGATCTAAGGTTAATGATCTAGGTTCCACAACTAGTTCGTCTGCGGAGTTTGATCAGATTGCATGTGAAAACGCTCGTATTCATATGGTTGAGCATAGGGGTATCTACCTACTGCTCATTAATTATGCTTGATCGTAGTTTGTTGTCTTCCCACTTGGACTAGTGGTAGCTTTTTCATATATGGTTTAGTCCAAAGTGAGGCATATGATGTTGTTCCTAATTCTATGATACTCCTGATGCTGATAAAGAGATGAATGAATTAAACTAATGAATAATGGAAAATAATATCTAAAATAGCCTATGGGTGATGGTATCCACTCTTAACCATCCATACACGTCTTAGACTTTGTGAGACTACTTATGGGGTTACCAAGGGTATGTCACTTGTTGTGCCAAATGATACACCTTTGGATTACCAAGTATTTATACTTAAATGCTTGTGATTAAGGTGTACACATTCTGCTTAATATTAGAAATAGTAAATAAAAATAAATGGAAATATTTAACTAAAGAAAGCAATAAATAATTAAAGCAACAATAATCTAAGTGGATGCTACAATGATGGAAGTAATCTTGATCTTTATTGCCAGTCATGTAACTTGTCCAAGTATGTTACAATCAAACAAAGGTGTTATACAATTACAAACATTACACTATGGGCATGCATGAGAAATAATATACTTTAAAGAGAAGAAACTAAAAACTAAACTACTGACCTTGACTACCACTTCTAGTCTCATCTGAGTACCCTAGCATCATATTTATAGGCAAGATCTAGATGAGGTGACATTGGGTACACAACATCACTTATTGGCCCAACGTCGGATACAAGACGTTGCCCCAATGTTGAATACCCAACATTGGTGCCACTGAATAACAACTCATCATACCCCCATGACTGAATGAAAACACGTCCTTGAGTTAAATAAAATGAGGAACAAGTTCTTTACAAAATATTACTAAGTATGGAACTAGTGACTGACTCAAACAATGAACAAAATAATTGACTATTTGCATGCCATAATGGTGTAGTATAAAAATGGGACACATTATTACAAAACAAAACAAAAACAAGATTGGGAAGTGAATGTCGTGCTCGGAGGTGGTGCCTCTTCCATTGATTGCTTCCCTTTGTTGCTAGGTCATTGAAATTTGTAATGATTGAGCAAGGCCTACAATTTTTCTTCCTCCATCCATGGCTTATGCACTATCTAGGCTACTGTGCTAATGTGTGCTAGTGCCGATACATCCCAAGGACATGGCCGTTGTAGAAACATTTGATTCACCTTTACATACCATGCAGCAAACTACCGTTATTCTTCCTTGAAATCCCTAACTTTGTTCCTAAGCTCATGATAATCCATCAATCTATGAGCTAGGTTTGAGGCTACATCTTTTTGTCCCTAAAAACTATCTTTAACCACCTCTAACTCTAAGTTTTCCACCAATAACTTTTGCAAAGCATCTTTTTGATCTGTAAACTCTTTCTCATATAAAGCATAGGTGGTTGCCACTTATTTCTCTAACTCACTTTGGGGATGACTTACTATTAACATGGCAAGGTTGGCATATCTAAGGTTAGCTAATGCCATGTATTCCTTTAAATCCTCTATATGCAAGTCTTTTTTTTTTTGACTTCCACTTGGTGGACAATGGCATAGTTGTCCAAGATGGCCTACCATTCAGAATTCTATTCTAACAAGGAGTTGATGTGGGCCTTAGCCGTCTTGATTTTCTTCTCATTAATTTCCTTGTACATGCCAACTTGGTCATGGAAGTGCTCTTTCAACTTTTCATGCTTTTTGGCTTCATTTTCACACACACTAATTTCAATTGCTGACTTTTGGCAAATAGCATGTACCTCCTCCATCGAGAGGGTTCTATTCTCCCAAGCCAATCTATTCATGTCCTAGTTAACCCTGACTAGTTGTTCTTGCAATTGGTGGATGCTTTCTTCTAAGATGTTCTTTTACTTTTCTGTAGTAGCCAACTAGGAATTATCTACAGTGAGTTGCTTATTTTCCTCTTGGATGGTAGTCAATGCCTTTTTATACATATGAGATTATGCATCTATAGTAGAGGCATTCTAAATTGCTACCTCCTTCTCTTGCTTTGCAGCTACTCTCTCCTCTATTAGCTTGGTGAGCTCTTTTGTCTTGAATTTCTCTAATTGTTCTGGCATAACAAAATGGGGAGGATACTATTGTTTAGCTCATAGGATAGTTAGCNTAATCTCATATGTATAAAAAGGCATTGACTACCATCCAAGAGGAAAATAAGCAACTCACTGTAGATAATTCCTAGTTGGCTACTACAGAAAAGTAAAAGAACATCTTAGAAGAAAGCATCCACCAATTGCAAGAACAACTAGTCAGGGTCAACCAGGACATGAATAGATTGGCTTGGGAGAATAGAACCCTCTCGATGGAGGAGGTACGTGCTATTTGCCAAAAGTCAGCAATTGAAATTAGTGTGTGTGAAAATGAAGCCAAAAAGCATGAAAAGTTGAAAGAGCACTTCCATTACTAAGTTGTCATGTACAAGGAAATTAATGAGAAGAAAATCAAGACGGCTAAGGCCCACATCAACTCCTTGTNAATGTCTTCATGTACTACAAGAGTCATCAAGGTCCCAACCAACATTTAAGCATCTCTAGTTATTGCCAGATATATTAGGGGCAAAATAGACACATTGAATGATTCTTTGATATGATCAGTGAACACGTCTACTATGCCTATTGCATCCTTGTGTTGTAGCACCATGACTTTGGCACTTTCTCCAATTTCCAATGTCACTTGAAAGGATGTAGCATTCTCAAAAATCTAGCATGACTATTGGGAACTATCTCCTCCTAAATATATTGAGATTTTCCCCTTTGTTGGTTCAATTGATATGGTAGGTTGTACGACGTTGTCCATGACTCAGAAGAGATTGGCCTTATTCCTGCTTCCCCAACTATATATTTTAATGATCCTTTGTAGGTGGCTCATTGAAGGCCTATAATCTTGTCATGGCAGTAGCGAAGCTTATGCTTGTGGACATTGTTCAAGCTCTTGTTGCATCTCTATTTGCAGCACAACCTCCTTCTCTATTTTTTATTCTTCACCAAAATATTTTCTTGGTGTTGTAGTTTTTAGAAGTTTTGCAAAGGAGGTGTGCTAAGCCTTCTTAAGGATATCATTGGTATATCCTAGGATTCCCATGTGCTTACATAGCTTTCTAATTAAGTAGGGATATGGAAGTGTTGGTCTCCCTAAATTTGTTTCTTCAAATTGCTATTGGATTTCTATGAGGTAATATTAGGAAATGTTGGTTGCAAATTTTCCCATTACAATGGCACTTCCCCTAGTTGCATAAGTGGAGATTCGATTAAGCCTTTTCATGAAAAACAAATGGTACATCCCAATATTGAAGTAGACTTTCTTGTCTAGAGTCATTTCATTGTATGACTTTTCTTCCTTGCTATATGCCTACCTTAGTCATAATTTCTTTGTTTCAAGGTTTGATCTAGTGGATAGGAGAGCAACCTTAGCCCCTTCATTAGGTAGGTTGAGAGCTGTAGTAATGTCCTTGACTAAGTATGAGATGATTTCACCCAAGTACCATTCACCATTATCAAACAAGATAGGCCACAATGGGAACACCTTGAGTTGCATCTGCACTACTTCTGAAGCAAACTACATGAATTAACCAAAGTTCATTTCCACAAACTGAAGCTAGTGCAGATTTTTCGAAGGTGGCAACAAGGTAGTTAGGAGGCAATGTGAGATGTTATCCCTGTTTAGGGGCTGATACTTCTACCATCTCTTCTTGGGCCAATTACTTGGTAGCAGGGGCCTCTTGATGAATACTGAAGGACTGGGCCTCCTTCTCAACATGTTCCTCATGTTCTCCTTGTTGACTATAGCCACCACATGGATGTTTAGTGGCTCTCTATGAGGGTTAACCCTAAGCACCTATTTTTGGGACCATCTACAATCAAGCAAAAACCAATTTTTACCAAGGTTATGTTTATTATCATTAATCAATTTATACCTTACTCATAGCCTTAGTTCATTAATCTCATAATGCATATGATTGTAGGGTTAGGAAAATTGTTAAGAAAAAATTCCCCAAAAGGCATCTATCTCTTTCTACAACCCTCGCGACTAGTTTCGTTTTTCAGTATATGTGGCTTATAAGAATAGTTATTATCCCATGGGTTAGAAAAATTGGACTTATGGCATTACCGTTAGATATTTTGCATTATAATTCCTAAGGTTCTCAACATTCTTACCCTTATAATACCTTCTAGGTGATAGAAAATTTAAGGAAATTGGTGTAAGTTTTGCACATACACACCCCCCCCCCCCCCCCCCCCCCCAACAACTATGTGGAACACTTCAGGTTGAGATAGATTCAGATGGCATAGAAATTAGAGCATTAAAGAGCTCAATATTGCAAGTGGAAGATGGAGGTGTAGAGCTCTAAGTTGTAGGAAAAGAATTCAACTCCCCTAGTAGCAAATGAGAAAAATCAAGTTCAAATTTTGTAGGGGGTCATATTTATAGTTTGTTGGAGACTTGATGTCTGGTACAAAATGTTGAGGTTCAAATGTTTGCATTTTATGGGGTCAATGAACATGAAAACTAAAGCTCTAGGATTGGTTGGAAGGTTTAAAGTTATGTTTAACATGTTGGATAAGTGAAAAAGTAATTAGAGACATTGAAAGTGTGGTAGGGTGAAGTCATTGAATGAGTAAGAAAAAGGCATTGAAATTGAGATTGCGAGATAGATTAGTTTCATGATAAAGGAAACAATAAAATATAAAATATATTAATTTGAGTGCTTGAAAGGTGAAAAATAGTGTGGTTATGTGAAACAAGTATAAGTCACAAAAGATACATAAGTGGATCCTTCCCAAAGCAAGATTTGGCCTATAATGCCCTGGTCTAACGACACCTTTAATGTTTGTCAGCACCAGAGGGGTGGAATGCAATGCATACTTGTGAAAAAAAACATACATGTGAAAACCACTGAATTAAGATAACAACTCTATGTTGCACAAAACCACAAGTTATGAGCATCCAAACAACTAGAGGAGATGGACTATAGAAGGGATTACAGAAAATTGGATATGAGGTGTCATG
This sequence comes from Gnetum montanum, assembly GCA_015680685.1. Classification (NCBI taxonomy): domain Eukaryota; kingdom Viridiplantae; phylum Streptophyta; class Gnetopsida; order Gnetales; family Gnetaceae; genus Gnetum; species Gnetum montanum. The sequence continues at coordinate 17,935 of MNCI01018363.1, forward strand.
CCATGATCATAATGAAACCTCGAGTAATATTAATGGTTAAATAACCATGTGTCCTTCTTCCAAAGATTTAAACCTCATCCAAACCACATTGCAATGACATCACATTATTTCATCCCATTGGTGGACAACCATAAGACTATCAGAGTGATGAGGAGTAACATCACTTGGCATTTTGTTCAAGGGAGAATCATTATTATGGCACTATTATTGTCTTGTTTTTTTAGTTCTAGTAAGAATCCATCAACCTTTAAGCATGGGTACATGTTTTTTAGCGGGACCCATAGAATTTTATTCAATGTCATTTTAAGTTTCTCTTACCTCCATTTTTGTTAGATCTACAAGGATATGGTTACAAACTTAGCAACATGATAGAACATATAGAAGTAGCCAAAGAGAATCCACAAATCGCCTTGATGTCACACCCCTTACATTCCGCCTTGGTTTTGCACTCTTCTATTTAGACACAATGATTATGGAGTTAGTATTAAGTTGGATGATAAAAAATATTACCATTATGAAAAGAGCAAGAACCTCTTATTAATGAAATGGGTGGATGGATGATGTGGTTGCAATGTCCGAATAATCAATCCCTTATGATTTAACAACATAGAGAAAACCTTATCATAATGGGCAACATGATCAATAGAGAGATTACATAACAAGGAAAATTAAAACCACAACTAGAAAAAAGTAGAAGAAATAGAAAAAATTGGATTAAGAAATAGGAAAATGACAAAAAATTGTAAAACAAAAAGATGAAAAGAACCTAAGTATCCTAAAGGTTAGAATGGTAGGTAACCTCCACGACTGAACATTTAGCCATGGGTAGGATTAATAAGTGGATGAATAGGATCCATGCATGTATGAAATGTTGGGAACCTTTCATGCCCCAGCCACTGGGTGCCTGTTGGTGGTGTGATGGCTGGGTAGATAAATTGTTGGTCACACACCTAAGTGTTATATGTATGGTGGGTTAAGGTATGGGGTGTGTTAACATTATTAATGGTTGGCCCATGATTGCACCCTTGATCATGATATGGTATGCATGGATTTATTTGCCTCCCCACATTAGTAGATTCATTGGTTGATCTTGGAATTGGAGTATGGATAGATGGTAACCCTTGTGTATGATTGGAGGACGTTGGTTGAGACAAGGAAGGTGGTGCACTAGTTTGGCCTTGTGCTAGCTTAGATGATGTAGGGGGTTCACACGTGGTTTTCCTCAACTTATAGCCTTTCCTCTAGAAGGAACATTCTCAATGTTGTAGTTGGGACCCACAAGTTTCAACGTGTCTTTGCACATTTGTAGCATAAGTGGAACTCATTTGTTGATACTATGGTCTAAACCTTCTTGAGTTACTAGTGATGGCATTGGAGAAGGTGAATTATGAGAATATCAAGGGTAGGTTGGATGGTAAGAAGTGCAAGGTGGTGATCCTTTAGGGGATGTCATGTACTCATGGTACTTGGAAGAGTGATAGTAGTAATTTGAAGTGGAGAACACCAAACTAGTTGGAGAAATAGGGTGTTGAACATAATATCTATGCAGTTTTGTTGAATATGGCTAATTTGGTGGTGGCCTCACCCATGACTATGGTTGTTGCCACTATGGTTGATGACCATGTTGAGGCTAGTGGNTTGTCAAAAAGTGTTCCTAACTGTTTCTTAGTTTTGTGTCCTCTATTTATTATGTTTTCCTTGCATGTGTTACATGATCTTCTCTATGACCGTCTCAATAAGAGTTGTGATGTTTTCATTTATCCATTTCAAAATCCTATTAAAATTTGCTTCTAAATCATCAATAAACTCCTTTATGAGCAAAGTTTGTTGCAGAATCACCTTATCAAAAGTAGTTTCATTCTCCTTACCATAAATTTGGACCTCCTTTGGTTGAAGAGTTGGGTCCCATCAATGTTTCTGGAAATTCTCCCATTTTTATATCTCTTCTTCTTCTACCACACATTTTATTAGCTCTTTGATCTAATGGGCTTGAAGCTCATATAATTTCCCTAGGGCATAGATCCCAAGGGTTTCTCGTGTTTCATTACAAAGCCCATCTATGACGTGGTAAAGTTACCTATCCTCAGAGAAGTCATGGCCTGGGCATCTATTCAATAAGGCATAATATCTATCTAAGGCCATTTCTAAGGGTTCGTATTGTTCTTGTTTCCACTCTTGGAATTGTCTCCTCAACTTGGACACTCTTGCATAAGTTTGGTATTTCTTGTTGATTACTTCCAGAATTGTAGACCATTGTCGAATTGAATTTGGTCTCAACGATCTATACCACATTTCGGCTCTATCAATTAGTATCCTAAGAAAGAGCTTAAGCTTTTGGCATCCACTTTTAATGTTGTAGTAAGCACAAGCATCATGGAAGGCTTGTAAATGTTGTTGCGGATTCGAATCATATCCTCCTATAAATTTAGGAATATTATTTATGTCAAGCTTAGGTAGATGAATTTTTTGCAATGCTTGTGAGATATTTTAATAGCCTTTGTGATCTACATTAGGTCGTTAGTAGCCAACAAGGGTTCATCGTTATTAAACAAATTGTAAGGGAAATTTCTATCTCTATTCATTTGATCATGATGATGTTGTTTGTGACATTTCCAATTGGTTTGATTTTGGTTTTTAGTCCAACCCTTCTGTGGAACTAGACGTTGAAGGAAAAGAGGAAGATGAATAACTAGAAGAATTGCCATGGCTTCTATGGTGTTCTTCAAGGTTCTTTAATCTATTGTTTCTTAGTTTCAAGGAGGTCTTAGGCCTTGTGGCCTCCCCTAGTCTAGGACTTACATCATCTCTCCCAAGATTATATGCCTTAGGTGGATGTAGTCTTTGAGTGTCATCAGGGTGGTCATGATCATAAGAAACCCCTACATAAGGTTGATCACTCCAATCTTCTTCATCATATATCTCATTCGTTCTCTAATGAATGTGTTCCCTATATCATGCATTATCATTTATGTGTGGGAGAGACATTGTTCTTGGTTTATGATGTGTGTGATCTAATATTTCCTAAAAGATATATTGTTATTACATTTACAACGATCTTGTACAATATAACCAATCTAGATAACTAGTTTGATCACCAACAATAGCACCCATGATGAGTGGCGAGGTACCACTATGCTCAACCATACAAATCACAAGCGCTCACACACGATATGATCGAATTCTATGGATGGGACTAGTTGTGGCATTTAGATCATTATACCTTGATCATAGTTTATTATCTTTCCACTTGGACTAGTGGTAGCTTTGTGACGTATGGTTTAGTCCAAAGTGAGGCATATGATGTTGTTCTTAATTCTATGCTACTCCTGAAGATGATAAAGAGATGAATTAATTAAACTAATGAATAATACAAAATAAGATCTAAACTAGCCTATGGGTGATGGTATCTAATATTAACCCATTCATACATGTCTTGGATTGCGTAAGACTACTTCTAGGGTTGCCAAGTGTATGTCACTAGTTATGCCAAATGGTACACCTTTGGATTACCAAGTATTTATACTTAAATGCTAATGATTATGGTGTATGCATTCTACTTAATAACAAGAATAGTAAATAGCAATAAATGGAAATATTTAACTAAAGAAAGCAGTAAATATTTAAAGCAACAATAATCTAAGTGGATGCTACAATGATGGAATTAATCTTGATCTTTATTACCAGTCATGTAACTTGTCCAAGTATGGCACACTCGAACAAAGGTGTTATACAATTACAAACATCACATTGTGGGCATGCACTAGAAATAACAGACTTTATAGAGAAGAAACTAAAAAATAAACTATCTACCCTGACTACCACTTCCTATCTCATCTGAGTAACCCAACACCATATTTATAGGTAGCATCTAGATGAGGTGATTTTGGGTACACAATGTTGGGGCTTTGACGTCGCATATCTAACATCAAGGCCACTGAATGACTACTCATCAACAAAGGTGTCCATTTGCACCTGAAGATTTAATGATGAGGATACATTATTTCAAATAGTTTCATATTAGCTTCTCCTTTTAGGGTACTTGAGATGTAATACATGATAAGGTGAACATAGAGCATGTAAAATGATAGAATGGGAAAGAAAGTATAGGGATAGAAGCTCTTTTCTCTTGAACATAGGGCATATCACCATGAAAAATCATAGGATAATTTCAACGCATAGCATGTTCATCCTTTTCACAAGTCTAAGGTTAAGTTGTATCTCATTCCAGTGGTACCTCATCACATCCAACTAATTGCACCTTCATCAAATTAATCATCATTAAAATAAAAATTTCCACTTGCTTTTAAAATAACACCATTAAATGGATAGTTAAAGTGTTTTAAGATTTGTTCATAAGTCACATGTTAGAGGTTTGGACATCAAATTAGTTTATAGAAAGGTTTGTTGGTCCCTTTGAGGTCTTGAAAAGAGTTGGAGAAGTGGCATATCAAATTATCTGCCACCACAACTACTAGGGATTTATGTTGTATTTCATGTATTAATGTTGAGATAGTATGTTTCAAATCAAAGCCATATGATAAATTAGCATGATGTTCAATTACAAATTGATTTTAGTTAGGTGGACAAATAAATGAAGATAGTTGGTAGGATATAAAGGAAGTTGAAATTTAAGGTTATATTGATGATTAGGTATTTTAGAAAGACATGATGCTTAAAAAGAAACTTGGAAGGTTGAAGCAGATTTTTGTATCAGTTATTCTTGGATCTTCTTGGAGAAACATTCTAGAAAGGAAGGAAGGATGTAACATCCCTCTTTTGGAACCCTTAACTTTTGGTGTGTGTGGTAGCCCAAGCCTTGCATGTGTCAGTTAGAAATCATATAGTTATATTTTTGAGATGAGAACTAACCCTTGTTGAGATGTTTGTGATGGTTAATGATAGCTTCTTGGGTTGGTGATGTGCTATGTGCAATAAAGGTAATATGCATTTTGGAATTACATTTGATAGCTTATTAATAATATTTAATATCTAGGTTATTTAGGAGGATGTTTATATATTTAGTATTCATGCATTCTTTGTAGAGTGTTGAAACTTGAAATAATTGAAACTAGGTACACTTCAAGATATATAGTCCACATAGAACTTATAACTTAGCATTTTCTACCAAAATCAAATCCATGACTTAGAGCTTCTAAATCAAGAGTCTTACCTCTAGGCTAACAACTCATTGTGATTCATGCATTATATGGATAGGCTAGTTCTATTATTCTAGTTATGATTTTAGTTTCATGTGTACACTAACCCTATTAGGCTTTGTACCTAAATATCATGATCTTGAAAAATGACATACTTGGGGGATAGTTAAGTAGGTATGATAAATATGATGATATTCTTAATTATGTATGTGATGCTTTTATTTAATTATTATTTCATGTGTTTGATTAGTATGGTTCGATGAGGTTAATTAAATGCTTAGAGATTAGTGTTATAAGATATGTCTAGGTTTTTCTATGTTGGGATTTGAACTTGTGACCTATGAGTGGTGGTGTTAGGATGTTTAGAACTAATAAAAAACTTTTATTTTAAAGGTTGTTACTCTTTTGGATTTTATTGCACATTATAAGTTTTATTTTAAAAGATCATGTTATCTAGCTCTTAGCTAAAGTAAAATACATTGTGGGATTAGTGGAACCATTAGTTGTGAATGTAATCCTATAACTTTGTAACTAGATTAAGGCCTCTATAAACCTTCGTTCTATTTCTACTTTATCACTTAATATTGAGGAGAAGTGAAATCAAAACTTTATTAGTTTGATGCTTAGAAAACTACATCAACTTTTTCTATTCTCTCTCTATCTAGTTTAGGCATTTTTATACTCTTTAAGAAGCTTGGTAATTGTACATTGCATAAGATTCATTAGCTAGGGCTTCATTGTTATTTTTGATAAGGATTTACTATAAATTTTCCATTTTGTTAATTTTGAGGATTGTGAACAAGTGTCTTTGATTTCATGTGACATTGGATTAGATGTTTTTTTTTGTTTGGAGTTTTATGTAATTCAATTAGCAATTTCTATTTTTTGTTTCATAGAAATTTTTTGATGAAATTTCAAAATGAATTGTAGATTAGCTAATACTCTTGTCATTGTAATCATCACCCTAGCCTTGTTCCAACAAAATGGGATTGGCTACATGAGTTCTTTTTTGTCACTTTCCTCTATGAAGAGCTAGATCTTTGTTTATTTGTAGTTCTTTCAATTCATCTTTGATTATTTTTCTCCATGTCTTCTTTGATCTTTCTTTTAATAGCTTTCCTAGAAAAGTGATGTAGTGACCTTTCTTTATAGGCTTATTGTCTAATCTTCTTTGCACATGTCTAAACCATCTAAGCTACTATTATTGTAGTTTATTTAAGAAATAAGTCACTCCAAGTCTTCCTCTAATTTCTATACTATGTAGTTTATGTTTTCTAGTAATATTCAACATCCATCAAAGCATTCACATATCTACGATATTGATTCACAAGGATCCTCTTTCCATGCCTCATTAGAAAACTATGCAAAAGAGAAGCAATCATTCAATACCCCAGTGATACCATTCATAAGACTCCTATAGCTATGTATCCACTTTGTCCTTTTTCTACCTAAGTTAGAGTTTCAAGTATATTCTATGGCTTTTCTAGCTCAAGCCATTTTTAATAATTCTAGATTTGACATTTTATGTCAATGAAAATATAGTTTCTAGTCTACATGTTCAACATTATTTTTCTCTTTCACATGAAGCATCAATCTTGCTTTTCACATCCAACATCACTTTCCATATCAACTATATTTTTAACATCTACTTCATCTATGCATATTATTTATCCTATCCAAAATATTCTAGAAGATTTGGTGGCTCTGAATGTGTTATTTCTTCACAATCGATAAGGTATTTATATCCTTTAAATGGGAGGATACCCTTAAATGGAGATAGATCAATGACTAGTTAGATTTAATTGGAAATGAACAAAATAGGAAATCAATATTTAATCTCTAAATAAAGGGAAAGTCGAATGGGGCTTGGAGATGAGCCCTGTATGGAAGTGTGATTGAGTTGACATGATGGTTACTTGCAAAGATTGCTAGGCAAGTTGAGATGATGCCACGAAGGGCAAGTGGAAATGGGTTGTTTCACCATATTGCGTGTATTACATTTGATGCATTACCACTATAGGCATTGACCTAAGCCTGATGGAGTGGGAAGGTGATGACGATATTATAACCATCTAGGGGAGGACAAGTGAACTAAACCAAGGAGGGGCTTGAACAAGGAGTGGTTATTGGAAGATGTTGTGGAAGTGGCTCTTGTATTCAAAGCGAGATTTAAACTCATATTCTTCCTCCTATAAGGCTTCGTTGTAGTTTTTCCTTATGTCATGCTTACTTGCTAATGCGATGCGATATTGCATGGGCCTTGATATCGCATCCTTCCCTGTGATACCATGTACATGATATCGCAACCCACCACCAGTTCTATAAATAAGTGGTGGCCCTCCCTTGTTTCTTCATCTAGATCTAGAACTTAGCCAAACTCTTTCCATTTTTCCATTCCAGAGTTAGAATAATTTCCATGTGCCTGCAGTAGGAGTCCCAAAGTGAATGGATCTTTATTTGAGCAATTTTGTACTTGAGCATACAATTGTGTACGGCAATAAAGGAAAAATTTTGGATAAACCCTACAATGCATGGACTAAGCTAAATAGGACTTTAATTATTGTTAATTGTTTAAATTCTTTCTTAAGGATTTAATCTCTCTCAATCCTCAACTCTCATAGATAAGTGCATTCAGTACGACCGCTTCGAGCATGTGCGTTACACTTGGTAATCCCAGTAACGAATAGTGTTTGGTAATCCCAGTAGTGTTGCATTGGTTCAAGGTGTGAAATGGTAAGTGGGAACGTATATTGATGTTATGAAAATTAAGGCTGAGTTAGTTAAAGTTAGTTACTTAGTCTCTTCACCCTTTCCTCTCTTAGCATAGGTGATAAAAACATAAAAGATATAAAAATCACATGCCTCAAGCTTACTTAACCATACAACCGTGAAAAATACAAGTAAGCTTGGGAGGACAATGATTGATTAACCTTAGGTGTTCCATAAGGTGTGTAGGAACTTATTCTATGGAGTTCAACCAGATATCACGTGTAACGCTCGTATTCGTATGGTTGAGTGTAGGGGTACCTCACCACTAATCATTGGCACTGTTGTTGGGGACTAAGTTGTTTGTGTACTAAGTAGAACATAGGAAATCATCCACATTGTTGGGAAGCTTGAATGAACCCTTAGGGTTAATCATACAAAAAATAACATAATGACAAACAGCACACTGAACTAAACTAAGATGTCTTCTCCTCTACACAAAAGCACTTCATCGCCTACGACCAACACTAGAGACAGTCGATGGTACAACATACATAACCAAGAACTTCTAGTTCCTCAAAAATTCAATGTGGTATATATTCATCATGATGAATATATACCCTACTTTACCTTTTTCTTCCATCTAGAGGGACTTGGAGGGTAACATAGTTTTACCTCTAGACAAAGCTACCCCCAACATGCTCCTTCATGCCCTTGCATGAATTACCATGTCGCAATTATATGCTGAGTATGTTGCATGTGATTACAACATGAGGGACTACCATCCCACATAAGTGCAACGTCAATGGGACTTGTGGTAGGAGAGTCACCACACATCATTGAAGGGCAAAGGACCCCATAACGCTTCACCTGTCATAAGAGAAATTAAGGGTTGTGAACCTATCTCAATAGGTTCTCCACAAAATGATGTTCCCCCTCCTAATGATAGTGAGGAGGTAGGGTATCAAAACCTTCACTCCATGATTCACAACCTTGGTTCTGATTCCCATGAACACCAAGTGTTCAATGAGGGAACACAAACACAAGATAAGGACAAGAATTCTGATCATCATCATGATTGGGGTAGTGATCACCGAAGGGAAGGTAGGAAACATCATCATGGTGATGGTTCTCCTTCTTCTTCCCCTTCATTGCATCATTCACCCTCTCCTTCCACATCAAGACACAGTCACCAAGAGCCAAACCGTGAAGATAAGGGTAGAGATAAGAAAAATGAGAGACCTCGATGAGAGAGTCAAGAGCAAGGATGAGGGCATTCTAGAGAGTCAAGGCATAGAAGGGAAAGTAGGGAACCATGTAGGCATCATAGACGCCATGAAAGAAATGACAAAGATGAACCCCTACTTGCCACCTAAAGTATGTTAGACATTATGGAGGTAGTTAGAATACCTACAAGGCACCAAAAAGATAGCCGGATCAAGAGAGTAGACATGAATAATATCTCACAGTTTGAGGGGGGATACAATGCTGATCTGCAAAAACCACTTATAGGAATTCCATGATGCCTATGCCTTGGAGAATATTGAAAATAAGTGGAAAAAGTTAAAGTTGTTCCCTAGGACACTCATAAAAGAAGAAGAAAGATGGTGCTGGTCCTTAGAACTGGAATCCATTAGATGGTGGAGTATGATGCTAGAATTGTTTAATGATAAATACCAAATGTACTTCAAAGTGTCCAATTTGCATAAGTAGATCCAAGGATGGAAGCAGGGTAATCATGAACCCTTAGATGCTACCATGGATCAATATTATGCATTGCTACATCGTTGCCTGGGCCATGGTTATGCACAATGGAATCAACTATGCCATCTCATGGATGGTCTAAGACATAAAACCAGGAGAACCCTTGGGACATATGCCCAAGGGAGATTATCAGAACCTAGGTCCCATGAAGTTCATAGATTGTTGGAGCAAGTAGCTAAAGAAGAAGGTGAGCTATGAAAAAGAGAAAGCATGGAAGAATATAATTGTGATCCTTCCCTTTGAAATAGGGGAGTAAGATTCTATGAGGAAGAGAATGAGTCACTACTCAAAGAATTGGTGAATAGAGAAGACTTGCCACTTAAAAAGTTAACAACTAAAGTGTCAGCTAAAGTAGATCAAATATGGGACTCCTTAGATAGTAGATTCAAAACCATTTTAAAAATTGTAGAGGAGTCTAAGGAGCAAAGTAGTAACCATGATAAGAAAAAGAGTAGAGATTCAGACCATGCACGTAACAAGGGTAAGGGAAAAATGACTATCACCGATGAGGTTGTGGATTCTAATATGGATGATGACGGTGGATGTGAAATATGCCAGTATGACCATCCTAAAGGATGTTTCCCAATAATCTCACATCCTTAACGTACCAAGGTGTATGTACTCAACCCAAGACTTAACAAATGACAAGCATCCCAGAGGTTACCTTATCCCCAAGGTAACCCATGGCAGTTCCACCAACCCTTAACGTATTATCCAAGTGGAACTCTACCACAACCTATCAGGCAACACCAGTAGTGGGAATACCCATAATCATGGGGGATGCCACCTCCTAGAAAACAATACCCTTACCAGTAACCAGATCCATATGGATATTATGTGTAGCAATTGGTTTCTCCAAGTGACTCTATGGGTCACGTAACCCCACAACATCACTACCAAGTTCGGGAGTATTTTAGGACTCATTCTCCTATGGGAGACACACCACATACATACCATCCTCCGAATTCATCCATCACTCTTACGCCAATAGTTCCACTACCACTCACTCAAACAATGCAAGGGGAACTCCCCATTCAACTGTAGCAACGTAATGCTACGAGAGCTGTAAACCTTCAACCCACTACTAGTTCTGACAACCACATAAAGAGAAGATCTTTCTTCAAAACCAAAAACCCAAACAAGCTTGTACAACCACAAGTGGTTAAGTCTGTGCATGTTCCTCCAACAAATAATGCTTCAAAGCTCCCTTCAAACCAAGAACAAATCTCAATGCACACATTTATGTTAACACATACTATTATTGATTGGATAAAGGTGCACCACCTTCCTAGGAAACTCTTTGACCCTGGAAGTCCCTTAATCTACCTTCAAGTCACTAGGAATGAACCACATAAGGCTCTTCTTGACTTAGGTTCTGGAGTCAACTTAATATCGCAAGAAATTTATAAAGCTTGGAACCTGCCTCCACTCAAGAAGAGAAATATTCAATTAAAGCTAGCTGACTAGTCCATCACTGTCCCTTTGGGACTTTTGGAGAACATTGTTACCACTATCTGTGGTTGGTCATACCTAGCTTATTTCCTAGTGATAGAAGTCAACAATAATAAAGGGGAATTCTTAATTATAATGGGGAGGGCATGGCTAAGTACCATAAGCTCATGCCTAGGAATCTATAATCTTTCCTTAGAAATATCTAAGGAAAACATTTATGGAAAGATCGAGAAGAAGAAAGTTCCATGCATCACATATAGTGATACATAGGGTGATGACATACAGGAATGCTCATCATCTCCTATATGCAACCGGTGTGCCCAAGAAACACAGATACAAAGGTTTCTGTATGTAGCAACCACACAATAAGAGAACACCCAGTGGTTTACAGCTAATCAAGAGAGCAACCCACCAATATGCATGGAACTAACTTGGGGAACAACTTGCAACCACATCGAAAGCATAGACACACTGGAATGAGAGCATCGCCAACTTCCAATCCTTAACCTAAAAACATCAATTGGGAGAAGTTGGGCACTTTTAAGAAATTCAAACAAATACTCATTCTTTTGAATCTCTCCCTTTCAATTCAGTCATGGGGGAGATGGCCACCTATGATGATCAATTGAGGCCCTTAGTTCTTTAAGTTTTTGTTTTACAAATTTCTTTAACTTTTCTTGTTTTTTTTACAACATCGTTTATACGTTTTCTTTTATTTGTGTGTGTCTTATCCATTTTGTTAAGTTTGTCACCCAATAAGTGCTCCTGATGATGGTGTTTTCTATTGATTGCTGATGTTTGGTTTTTGCTTTTAGGTTACGATGTTGATACTAAGGAATGGTTCTTTTGATATAATAGGCAATGAGTTCACATCACCCATGCATCCATAAATTTCTATGGTCTCTCTTTGCTTGGAACTATACAGTCCCTTTCTTCAAAATAATAAGAACCACCAATGAATCAGTGACTGGGCATTTCTCAAACTAAGGAAGGACTCAAGGATTGAAATGGGTGTGGCTTCAAGGGAACTTGATGCATTTGCATTGGCCATTCTCTTGGGTGCTTGGATGTTTTCTGCTTGAGTTTTCTTACTATTCTAATAATTGCCACATTATTGGGAAGCTAAGCAAATAAAAATAATAAGTCTTTGCATGGTGTGATTCTCATGCAAAAACATTAAGAAAAAATTGAGGATTCAAAGCACACCCCTTAGAAGAAATAATCATCTGGGCTATAAGCACTGGTTATGGAACTAAAAACATGTTCCCTCTAACCAAGGGTCTTCCTCACTTCCTGCTTTTTCCTTCCTTGTTTCGTCAGAATGCTAGTGGCTCTTTGAGAGATGCATTCTTGTTACTTCAAGTGGGTGGATGGGCCAAATGTATTAATGTAAAGTCACTAAATGTGGTTTTTTGAGTCCATATTTGGAATGGGATTTACTAAATCACATTAATCATTAAATACACAAGGGGCTGTACACCACCTTGTTCTTAAGACTCCATTCCATTCTCTTCTTTCCATCCTTCTTTCTCCATTTATCACCTCATTGCTAGTTGTATCATTAGTGTATATTTTGGTTGACGCATCATTTTCTTTGTTGTAAATTCTTGTGGTTAAGACATTAACTCTTGTCTCCAAATGACATTCCTAGAGCCTAAGGACTCTTTGAATGTGGGATTGTCAGGGCATTAAGGGCATGAGCCTGCTTTGGGGAGGACCCACTGGCACTCTTGTTTTGGTGCATCCATTAAATTCTTTCCCTTAAAAATTTTTGTAATCAACTCTATTATGTTTATTTCCATCTTGACATCGCTTTCATCGATGTTATAGTTGTCTCTTTTTTTCATCCTTCTTAATCTCGCTCTTTTTCCATTATCTCGCTACCAGAGGTTCGTGATTAGTCATGGGTGTCCTGGTCCAATTTTTTCGATTTTCTCCTAACCCTTACCCCTTAGGTAGTCATCATTAGTATATCTCCAGAATCTGCATCAGCCATACCACAACTTAGCTAATGGACCTTTCACCGAAGCAAGGTATTAATTTCATTGTGATTCATTTACCCTTGCTAATATAAGACTATGTTGTGTGTGCAGATGGCAATCATACAACAACAAATTGGACCTGGAGGGAACACTTGGAATGGATCAATGTTGAAGCAGTTATGCAAGGAACAAGATTGATGGTGTGCTTATGGATGGATAATGAAAGATGCAATCTTGGCGTTGGCAGTAGTAGACTTCTTCTCCCTTCTCTCTTCTCTCTTAGCTGCCAAATAAGGCCTGATGTCAAATGTATAAAGTGTTCACTCTTGTTGTTGTGAAGACCAATTTTGTCATGTTCTATAATGATGATTCATTCACATGTCATCCCATTCACCATTTGTTCCATTCAAGTCAATAATCCCATACCTTCCCAATATTTTATAATGGATTTGAGGACGCATTTTTATTCAGTCATGGGGGTATGATGGGATGCAATATCACATGGGCTATGATATCGCGTCCTTCCCTATGATATCGCGTATGTCATATCATAGCCTGCTACTAGTTCTATAAATAAGAGGTGGCTCTCCCTTGTTTCTCCATCTAGATCTAGACCTTAACCAAACTCTTGCCATTTTTCCATTCCAAAGTTAGAATATTTTTCATGTGCCCATAGTAGGAGTCCTAAAGTGAATGGATCTTTATTTGAGAAATTCTGTACCTGAGCACACAATTGTGTATGGAAATAAAGATGAACTTTTGGATAAACCTTGTACTGCATGGACTAAGCTAAATAGGAATTTAATTACTGTTAATTGTTTAAATGATTTCTTAAGGACTTAATCTCTCTCAACCTCAACTCTCATAGGTAAGTGCATTCAATAGGACGACTTCAAGCATGTGCGTTACGCTTGGTAATCCTAGTAACGAATAGCATTTGGTAATCCCAGTAGTGTTGCATTGGTTCAAGGTGTGACACTGTAAGTGGGAACAAATACTGATGCTAGGATAATTAAGGCTTAGTTAGTTAAATTTAGTTAGTCTCTTCACCCTTTCCTCTCTTAGCATAGGTGATAAAAACATAAAAGATATAAAAATCACATGCCTCAAGCTTACTTAACTATACAACCATGAAAAATACAAGTAAGCTTGGGAGGATAATGATTGATTAACCTTAGGTGTTCCATAAGGTTTGTAGGCACTTAGTCTGTGGAGTTCAACTGGATCATACGTGTAATGCTCATATTCCTATGGTTGAGTGTAGGGGTACCTCGCCACTCATCACCTACTCAGATGAGCTAGGATAATAACTAGTGATGAAACTCTGTGAGTGGGATGATGTTAAATGAGAAAGGAATATACTCCCATCCATTCATGTGGATTATTTCAAAGTCTCATTTTGCCTCCATGTCAAGGTGATCTATAGGTAATCCTTCTTGGATATTTGCACATATGAAGTTGTATTATTCATTGCTGAGTGTGGCATACTTTGGGTTTTTAGGTGTGTGGCCTAAGGGATGGAATTGGTCTTGTCATGGTAAAGGTGTCAAGTGTGTTTGACACCAACATTGAAGGCTAATTTGGATTCATGATTGCAGATTGAGTTGTGAAAGGGAGAGCGTAGTCATAATCTCAGAGGTGTCTAGTCATGAAGACTGGCACTCATCATGGTATCTATGCCTATTGTGTTGGTCGTCATGATGTACCATGGGCTGTAGTGTTCTACTAGGCTACAATGGAGCTATGGTGAGGCTTCATTCACCTGCAACTTTGCCAAATGCTAAGTTTTTCTTTGCCAAAATGCCAGCTTTTGAATTTGCCAACACTTAAAATTTGGTAACCCTTGAAATGTAGAGGGTTGGGGTATTTATAGGCCTAGGGTTAGCATGAATTATGGAGAGATTGCCACATGGTAGTGGGACGGTTGGGACTATGCTATCATTCAACTATGCTCTCCACTGAGGGTAGCGATGTTATACTCTGTTGTGCTTTGACAAACTTTGTGAGATTTCAAGATTGTGACTATGCTACCAACTACATGTACATGCACTAAGAGGACTATAATGTATCTAAAAAATGCAACTTTGAAGACTATGCTTTGGGACTACGCTCTCCACTATCTTGAGTGGGGTCGTGCATAGTTAAAATTTGAGGACAAAAAATGGGATATAACAAAAATCCATTTTGCTAACTATGCTTGTCAGAGGTGTGTTGGAGCTAAGCTAAATGTTAGTGCTACATTGTGGAAGCCATTAGAGGCTATTCTAGCTGACTATGCTTAACTACACTCTAGACTAGAGGAGAGTGTAGTCTAACACTTAGAAAATATTTTGCAAAATATGGTTTTGTGCTAACTATGCTCTCCATAAGAGGTTTACTACGCTCCCAACTAGGGTCAAGCGTAGTCCCAACACTTGTAAAAACTTGCATAAACTAGCTTCTAGTTGACTACGCTTGACTACACTCCAAGGCAATGAAGAGCATAGTCTTAACACTTAGAAAAAATGTTTGCAAAAACTACATCTTCATGCTGACTATTTTTTTCTATGCTCTAGGGTAATGGAGAGCATAATCTTAGCACTTAAGAAAATTTTGCAAAAAAATACACTTTCATGTTGACCATGCTTGACTATGCTCTAAGGCAGTGAAGATCGTAGTCTTAGCACTTAGAAAATTCTGCAACGGTTGGCTTACACTTAGAAAAATTTGTAAACTAGCCCTTGTGTTGAATATGCTCTCTACTAAGCTAACTACACTCTAGGGTAGTGGAGAGCATAGTCTCAACGCTTAGAAAAGTATGTAGCTTCTTGCTTCATGATGATACTTAGACAAATTTACCAAAAAATAGTCTTTGAAGCTGAATATACTCTTCACTAGGCTGACTATGCTCTAAGGTAATGGAGAGTGTAGTCCTAGCACTTGGAAAAATTTGTCGAAAGTGGCCTCGTGCTAACACTTAGGAAAATTTGCAATCAAGACACTGTAGCCCAAATTTGATAGTGTTTCACTAGCATATCCTAGGATCAATCCTTGTGAGTTCAAAATATGATCAACCAAAGGTTGTTGGCCATTTGTTAACCACTTTTAGCAACATCTCCTTTTGTTTAGGAGTAAGATTTGAATTGATTGTTATAATCTTTCAATTTTTTGGGAATGTATATTCCATCCTAGCAAGTAGAGTTTTCAAATCAAGAGACTCTTGTTTAAAATTTTTAGGAATTTCTAATTCTTTCCAATTGGTATCATCAATTTCATCAATGAAGAGTTGGCAATAAACTTGCTCTATTTCATCCATGCCTTTCATGTAGGCATATGTTAGGCTCTCAACAAGTTCCATGCAAAGTGTTGAGTTGCTCTCAAGGTCAGCTATCAGCCACTAAGTGACCTCATGTCTTGTGGCTGCTGCATACAGACACCTTTGAATTTTAGATATATTAGCATAGTGATTTCATACTTTAATAGATACTCTATTAATAGCCCATATTTTTTGCACACAATTTCACCTTATATAATTATACGTAATGTATGGAAATTTCTTCCTCTTGATCTTTTGGAATGCATTTTCCTTAGATATTTCAAGGGAAAGATCTCAGATCCCCAATCATGCATCAACAGTGCTCAGCCAAGCCATTTCTATGATGATTGGGAAGTCCCCCTTGCAATTGTCCACTTGGATCACCAAGAAATTAGTGGGGTAGGACCACTTATAAATAGTGGTCACAATGTCCTCTATCAATTCCAAAGGAACAATGATGGACTGATCAACCAACTTAAGATGGATGTTGCTCTTCTTAAGTGGAGGTAGGTTCCAAGCTTTATACATCTCATGGGAAATTAGATTTACACTAGAACCTAAAACCAAAAATAGCCTTCAAGGCTCATTCCTAGTGATTTGAAGGTAAATAAGGGAACTTCTAGGATCATATAGTTTTTTGGAAAGGTGGCCAACCTTTATTCAATTAGTTACCACATGAGTTAGCATGATAGTATGTACTTTGGGAGGTGTTTGGTCTGAAGGGGACTTGAACAAATTAGATGCATAGCGAGATGGAGAAGTAGCATTGCCAATTGTAGTGCATGTGAGGGTTTAGTTAGGATGTTGGTTTGGAAGAAATATTTTTTATGATCTAGTTTCTGAATCACTTAGCTGAGTAGTTGGTTGAAAGTTAGTAGCCCTCATTGCATTGCATTGTTATGGTTGAGGAAGACTTTCTCCTTACATTGATGGAGTAGGTGGTAACTAGATTGAGGGTGGAGGGACATATGTAGAAGGATGAGAAGGGTAATATGGATTTGGTACTTCCTTTTTGGAGATGGAGAATGAGTTTAGTAATACCTATGAGGGTAGTATTGATGTTGAAAGGTGGGATGATTGGAAGAGTCATATGGAGAAATGGGTTGTTGGACATAGTACCCATATGGATTTGGTTGCTGGTAAGGGTACTACTTCCTAGGTGGTGGTATCCCCCTGACTATGAGTGCTATCATTGTTGTTATCACTCATATGGTTGTGGCAGAGCTTCACTTGGATAATAAGCTTATTATTGCTGGTGGAACTACCTTGGATTACTTTGAGGATAAGGCAAATGTGTGCTTGCATTGTTTCTAGTATAGGATTTAGTGCATACACCCCAAGCTTTTGAAAGTGCAACATGATAAGAAAACATCCCTTAGGATATTCATATTAGTAGATGTCACATCCACCATCATCATCTAATTATATTTCTACAACTTCTTCTACTATAGTAGCTTTGCCCTTACCCCTTTGGTAGGCATGTTCAACTTCTCTCTACCTCCTACAATCATGATCACTACTCTACTCTCTTGATTCTTCTACAGTTTTTAAAGTAGTTTGAAATTTTTCATCCAAAGTGTCCCATAATTTATCAATCTTGGCTGATATAATAAAAATAAATTTTTGGATTGGTAAAGTTTTCTTGCTACACCACCTCATCAAGTCATGACTCCTTATTGTCGCAAAATTGGACCTTCCTTTTTTTAATGAAAGGATGCTTGTTATATTCCTTAGCACTTTCCTATTTCCTCAACTCTCCTTCTTCTTTTACTACCTAATCTATCAGATTTTGGATTTGATGGACTCTAAGTTCTAATAGTCTTCTTTGGGAATAGACCCCAAGAGTTCTTGTCATTTCTGATTTGAGTCCATCTATGATGTGATGAAGTTGTTCCCCTTAAGAATAACCATGGCTAGGACATTGGTGTATGAGAGAATAGTATCTATCCATGGTGCTATCCAAAGGNCCTTCTTGGTTGGCATTTTTACTATCTCTACAATGTTTAGCATGCTTCAAGTGGCAAGTAAAGGTTCATCATCATGACACCTATGACATCCTCTACTACCACTTCATTTATGGTGGTCTCTATGATTATCATTGTCTTGTTTTTCATCTTCATCATTGTTGTACTTTCTATGATGTTTATCAAAACTAGAAGAGGAATAAGAAGATGCAAGTGAAGGGGATGAAGAGGGAGAAGGCTACCATCACCATGGTGTTTGCCACCTCCTCTACACTTTTCACAACCAAGTTCATCAACTTTCTTGTCATTTTGATGCTTACCCGAGCCCCTACTTTGACTCCCACTTTTTCATAAACACAAATTGCTAATAGTGGATTGCAAATTCAAGTTCAATCCCCCATCACCAATATCAATTAGTGGAGAATCTTTCTATTGAGAACCCACAAAGGAAGGATCCTCATTGTCATTTTGGTTTAGTAGAAATAAAGGGTTGGCGAACCATGGATATTAGAGCTAGACAAAATACACTTCATCAACCATGGATAGGAATGAATATAAGATTATCTTAAACTACAACTTTATCAAAAGTTAAGTGATTTGGGCAACAAATTGAACATGAGAAAGGTTTACATAAGCATAGGTTTAACCACTAGTTTAACTTTCCTACATGATGACACATGCAAATGAAGTAAATACAAGTATTGGGCATAGGAGGATGATGTAATTAATATAGCATAACCACAAAAGAATAAAAAATATAATTAATGAAATCTGTTATGATGTTGTGATACTTACACCCCTGTTGTATAAGGACCAAGTTTGTTTTTTCCATTATCATATGCCCTGATCCTTTTCTTTTGTTGTAATTGATGAAATGATTGGAGGAGCATAAAGCTTAGGTGTATTGCTAATTTAGGTTCTAAGATAAACTAAGAAACTAATAGTAATATAAGTAATTAAGAAATGGAAAATAAAAAATTAATTAAAAGAATTAAGCTAAATTTATGGGTGTGATACAACAACAACCTTGGATTATTTGTAAGTTGAATCTTAATAATCAAAACCCATGTTACTACAACTTAAAAGAAACATTAAAAGAAAGAAACCTTGAATATTAAATGCATTAAAAGAAACATTAATCTATTCTTAGTTCTACAAGGATTATCAAAAGGGCTTGTCTTTATTTCCGTCACACTGTTGTGCTCAAGTATATTACTGCTTAAACAAAGATCTGTGCACACTTAGAAATATTCTAAATATGGAATGGCTAAATTGCAAGAACTTCATTACTCTATGAAGAAAAAACTAATTCAAAATTTTATGCCCAAGTGCTATATTTATAGGCCGACATATACCCCATGATATTGGATATTCAACATTGCATCTTGGGGCCCGATATTGTGTATCCAATATTGGAGCATATCTAAACACAATTCATCATACCCCCACAACTGAATGAAAACTCATCCTCAAGTGAACATGAGGAGGAACAAGTTCCTTACAAAATATTGGGTAGGTATGGGATTATTGATTGACATGCAAACTAACTCAGATGGAATAAACAAACTCTATGTGCCTAAGTGTATAGATATACAATCTTTTATAAAATTGGGTGTTCTTGATGATAGAATTGAAAATCCTAAAAAAAAATAACATCCAACTCCTCTTGGTAGCTGAAGAGTGAGGGAGAAGATTTGACAATCATGAATGGTGCTTGTCGTATGGTATTGCCACATCATCCTTGGTGAAGAGTGCTCACATGAGATAACCACCATTTCATATTAGAGAAGAAAAGAGAAGTAGGAAGTGAGGAAGGGTCTTAGTTAGAGGGAACCTTCAAGCATGGGTCACATGTCTTTTTAGTCTCATAACCAGTGCTTATGATCCATTTATTTTGTCTAAGAGATGTGCTTTGAATTCCCATAATTTTTTTCTCATTTATTTTTTTCCCTTTTTGTTTTTGTTTTTTGAATGGGAACCACACCATGAAAAGACTTATTCAACTTCCTATTATTGGTTGACACAGAATTGTAAGAAATCCATGAAAACACACATGCACCCAAGTAAGTAAAAAGGCATAAAGTGTACTGAATTCCCTTGAAGTCACACCCTATTCAAACCTTTGAATCCTTTCCAATTCTAGAAACTACCAAGATCACAAGTTCATTAAAGATTTATTAATGAAAAAAGGACTACAAATTTCCAAAATAAGGAAAAACATAAAGTTTCTGGATGGATGGATGTTGTGGACTCACTGCCTATTACTTGAACAAGAAACCATGTCCTAGTTATCAATAACAAAATTCAAAGCTTGAATCCAAACATCAACAATCAAATAACCAGATAGCACATGCTCACATCAATTAAATCACACTATACCCAATTGGAAATAGGACACAACATTATCAAAACATAATAAAAAATCATATCCAAATAAAGGAAAATATATAATAAATTGTAAAATAGTTAAGAAAAATAAAACATACCAACAATTTTGTAAAAAAAATATTAAAACATTAATAATGTGAAAACAAAAAGGTGTAAGATAAAGAATGTGTAAAATAAAAATATTCAAAAATGAGGAGCCACTTATATGGTTAGCATGGATAGCCATCTCCCCCACAACTAAGTTGAAAGGAGAAGATTTGAAAAATTAAGCATGGTTGTCCATCCGATGAGGTGTTTGTTGCATTAGCTAGCTTAGGCTTGTGGAAAGATTTGACTTGTTGTACATTGACCAGCAGTTTCTAGTCTAGGCTCTAAGGTTTGCAAATCATCATGGCCCCAGAAGGAAAAGTTTCATAAATTATATAAGGTCCTTCTCTGAATGTTTGGAACTTAGTTCATTGAGGTACGTGTGTGCGGTTCTAGTCAAGGACTTTATCTTCTTGTTGAAATTTGACTTTCCTAATTCTAAGGTCATGGCATTTTTTGTTAAATGTCTTATTCAACTCGATAGATGATAGGGCCACTAATCATTGTTTTTCTAACAAGTTAAGATTTAATAGTCTTTCTTTTTGTGCTAGACTTAAATCAAGGTCAAGCCATAGTCTATTGAAAGTGTATAGAGCTCAAATTGAACAGGAAGTGTTGGTAATTTTCCATACATTAGCTTATAGGAAGAGTAGCCTATAGGCAATTTCCATGTTGAGGGGTAGGCTTAGAAGGAATCATTAAGTTTTGTGCTCTAGTCTTTCCTATATTTGTTGAAAATCCTTGTTAGGATCTTTATGATTTTCTTATTTGTAACCTCAACTTGACCATTGGGTTGGGGGTGGTAGGGTGTTATTAGTTTATGTTTAACTCCTAACCGTTGCATAAGCTTTAGAAAAGTAATGCTTGTAAATTAAGTTCTATTGTAAGATATTAATGCACATGACACACTAAAGGTATTTACAACATTTTATTATACAAAGCAAGTAGTGGTAGAATATGTATAGTTAGTGATGGCTGCTACTTCTTCCCATTTCATACAATAGTCAACAATGACTATGATGTATGCCTTTCTATTTGACATGGGTGTGATGGGACCCATGAAATCTATGCCCCAAATGTCAAATGGTTCTAGTGGTTGAATCCATTGTTAAGGTCCCTCCATTCAAGTAGTCATTCCACCATCTCGTTGATATCGTTTACAAGAGTGGACATATTGGTGAGTATCCTTGAAGATTATTGGCCAAGAGTACCTGACCATTAGGATTTTAATGGTTGCGCATCCCCTAGCATAGTGGCCCCCACAAGGATTCTCATGAACATCCTAGATAACACATAGTTGGTTAGCATCAGGAACACACCATCGAACTAGGCCATCGACACACACCTTGTAGAGGTATCCATTGATCTCCATTAATTATTTTACTTGGTGAGGAAACTGTTGTTTCTTTCAGTGGTCCAACCCTTTTGGCACCTCTTAAGTGAGCAAATAGGTGAGAATGCCATCTTACCATTTAGGCTTATTAGGCAATTATTCAATTATAGCCTCAAAAAAGAGAAGTTCATTAGGAAACACATTAGATAGTGGGCTCTACCATTGACCACATTCTCAATTTCCTTTCTATCTGCCTTCATGAGATTGAACTCCTATAAGATCACCAACCACCATATGACATGAGGGCTCATCTTCAGCTTGTTTATCAGGAAGCGAATGGTGCTATGATCTATGTGCATAAAAACTTTGTATCAAGCACATAATACTTGAACTTTTTGAGAGTAAATACCACTACCATCAATTCTTTTTCTCTGGTGATATAGTTCAGTTGTGCACCCACAATGCTTCATCTTATGTAGTGGATGTAGTATGGACATTTCTTATCATCCATTTACATAAACATAGCTCCCAAGACATAATTTGATGCATTTTTCATAACATGAAATGGTCTAGACCAATTAGGTGCTTATAGAATTGGAGTTTCTATAAGTTTCTCTTTCAACTGTTGGAATGCTTTTTCACATTATTTGGTCCAAATAAATGGAGCATCTTTCTTCGTCAACTCAACCACTGGTTTTGTGATCTAAGAGAAATTCTCTATGAATCATCAGTACTAACCAGTGTGTCCAAGGAATGACTAAACATATTTGATAGTTTTTGGTTGGTAGGTTATTCCTTAGATGACCCTTATTTTTTAGGGTCTACATCAATTCCTGCTTATGAGATTTGATGCCCCAATACAATGCCCTCCTAGACCATTAGATGACTCTTTTTCCAATTGAGTTGAAGATTCATTTCAACACATCTCTTTAGTACTTTCTCAAGGTGGTCCAAGGGTTGCTCAAATGTAGCTCCATAGGTGGAGAAGTCATTCATGAAGACTTCCATACCACTACTAAGTTTTTGTTGAAAAATGCTAAGGACTGAGCATTGGAATGTAATAGGAGCATTCCACAAACAAAAAGGCATCTTACGATATGCAGAAGTCCCCCAAGAACCCATGAACATTGTTTTGGCCTAGTCTTGTGTAATCTAGATTTGGTTATAACCATTATAACCATCTAGAAAACTATAGTATCAATGCCAAGATATTGTGTCTAGCACTTGATCAAGGAATGGTAATAGAAAATGGTTCTTGAATGTTGCGATATTTAATAGACAAAAATCAATGTAGACCCACTATTTTTCCCCTTTCTTTGACACAATCATGAGTGGGCTAATCCACTCACTATCCACAATGGGATAAATGAACTCCACCTTGAGGAGTTTTTTATTTCCTTCTTGATGATCTACTTTAATTTGGGGTTCAATCGCCTTTGTGGCTACCTCTTTCGATTTATGGCCCGGTCGATGTAGATATGATGCTGGCATATCCTAGGATCAATACCTGTGAGTTCAGAATATGAACAAACAAATGTTGTTGCACTTTTCAACAACTTTTAACAACATCTATTTCTATTTTGGAGCAATATTAGCAGTGATTATTAGTAGCTTTCCATTTTTTAAGAATACATATTCCATGCTAACAAGTAGTGTTTTTAATTCAAGGGGCTCTTGTTTAAAATTATCAAGAATTTCTAAATCTCCCCAATAGGTATCATCATTTTTTTTATTAGAGAGTTGGTGATGAACTTGCTCTAGTTCATCCATGCTAGTGACATTTGCACATGTTAGGTACTCAGTTGATTTCATGCAAAGTGTGCTCTTTAAAATTGTTGTAGTAATAATAATACATGATAAGACACTAAGGTTTATTCCAATGATTTTCAATAATTTTCACTAAATAATAAATAGTGCATATAATAACTAAAGGTCCCTAGCAACAGTGCCAATGATGAGAGACGAGGTAACTCTACACCCAACCATATGAATTACAAGCATTCATGCATGATCTAGTCAAACTCCGTAGACCTTAAGTTCCTAAGTACATCAGTTTTAGGAAGTGAAATCTAATTGGAATGATCGTTGTATTCTTAGTTTCACATGTGAGGTACAAGTGTATGGTTAAGTGCAACTAAGGTATATGATTTTTATCATTTTATATTTTATAATTTTAATAGCCTAGAACAAGAATGAAAGGTAGAGGAATTTAATATCTAATTAATCTACTACCTAACTAGCCTAACACAAGTACCCATTTCCACTCTCTAGACACATCCTGAATGCATATAACATTGTTGGGTTATCAAACATTAAGGGTTTATAGGTTACCAAGTTCTACACGTATGCTCAAAGTGGTTATGCTTGTGTTATTAATAATTGGAAATTAAAGTGCATTAAAGTAAAGTACATGAATATTAAATGTGTTAAAATAAACATTAATCTATTCTCAGTGCTGCAAGGATTATCAAAAGGGCTCATCTTTATTTTCATCACATTGCTATGCTTAATTATATTAGTGCTTGAACAAATATTTGTACACACTTAGATTCTTACTATGGGCACTCAGAAATATTCTATCTATGGAATGGCTAAACTATAAGAACTTCATTACTCTATAACAAAAAAATTAATTGAAAATAGTGTACCCAAGAACTATATTTATAGGTTGGCATATACCCCACGATATTGGATATTTGACATTACATCTTGAATTTTGATATCAAGTATATCAAAGCTCCAATATCATGTATTCGATATTAGAGCATATCTAAACATGATTCATCAAAAATTTTTATGGATTTTAGAATATAAGAAACAAAATAGAAATAAAGACACATGCATTGTAATCCCTCTTGGGAATAGGTGTACTATCACACAAAATGTAATGTAATAAAAATGAATATTAGTCACAATTTCAATGGCTCAATACCAAACTATATAGTTGAGACCTCTTTAGGCAATGATGAATCATCATAGCTTAAGAAAATGAGAACTAAATAAATTTTTTTTTTATTTTTAATGTTTAATATTTTTTAGTGATTTAGTGTTTAAGGCATAAATGATAAAAAAAAAAAGAAAAACCATAAGCTTTACTCATCACATAAACATTAGACTCCGTATTGACCAAATGGTTCCAAGCTACATAAGTAAGGTAGCACTCTGACAGAGTCTAGCTACACTTATGAAAGTGATGATTCAAAACACATACAAGACAAGGAAGGAAATATATTTACCTAAGGAGGAAGAGCTCTTCATCTAAAATTAGATGCTAAAAGATAAATGAAAATACTCAAACGAAGTTATTCCATGTGAAAGCTCATCTTGGGTATTTATAATTTCTATGACCCAATCGTAGAGGTTCACTAGTGCTTAGGCATTAAGAGAGGTTTGTCCGAGTAGCCTAGTTATACCAAGATCACACCAGAGATGATAGGCTTGTAAAGGGGCCAAACTAGGCCTATAATGAAGGTATGTTAGCATCCCTGTGTTGACACAAGGTAGTTAGCACATCCTTACCCTACACACTTCACTGACCCAAATTTGGGTGAGAGACAAAATGCCAAAGAATATGTTGAAAGGTTCCTAAGGTTCCCAAACAAGGTTGGAAATATCTTAGGAAGCCTAAAACATACACCAAACCTGCAAGTGTGAAATGGAAGTCTATGATGCAATCTAGAGGTAGAAACCTCAACCATATGCATGAAAAGCATAAACACAAGGTGTGAAATACTTCCCAAGTCTAGGGCTTACAATCAACTTACAAAATGCTACTAAACAACTGATTACTTACATCTCAACAACTACAACCACAACCAATAGAAATCATACTTCAACTATGGATAGCAATCTTAAATTTAAAAATAGAAGTAAAATTCATACAATATAAACACTTTTGAAAAAAAATATTCATTGAAAGAGAGGCTTTTATGGAAAATGCTTAACCATAATTTTTGGAAAATAAATAAATAAATAACAAAGAAATTTAAAAAAATCACTTGACTATGGGATGGTCCATTTTCTAAACTATAAAAACATGACAAGGCAAGGTTTAGGTCATGGTGTAAGTAAATGTCAAAGTGTTATTATTGGCATCATCTTGGATCCTTGATTTCTCTACGTTACTTATCCAAATTAAGTGCAAAAACAAGTAACATTTGATTACAAATTGAAGTTATTGATTCCTAAAAAAATTAGCTAAGACAAAAAAAACTTCCTTGGTATGGCTAAAGATTTTGTAAGAATAAGGAGTAATCATGACCTCATGAATAGCATATGCAAGGTTGACATCAATGCTCATCATATTATTCATCATCACATAGAAAGCCTATGTAATCCTGCATTTGTAACTTTATGGTCCTTAGTTGCCTACATTCTAATAATAGAGCTTGTGGCATGGTAATCAATATTTCAATCCTAGTCCTAGAAATCATCAAAATGCCTCCATATCTCAAATCTATGAGATATACATTGATACTTAATTGCTCATGATATGAAGTCCCATGTTTGTAGCAAGCTTTATAATCATATGAAAATAGGGGCTTAGTGGCTTATTACATCCTCTATGGTGGGAATGTAGTATAACATGAGCATATCCAACTATACATTTAGCAAATTTTGTGTATAATATTAAATAATGAAGTTGAAGTAGTTTAGCATTGGTTCTATGTTTTTGGAAAATCCTACCTTGCATAGCTCTAGAGTAGCTTTGGTCTATCATGAGACTACAATTGGGATTTGTTGATGCCAACATCACCCATGTTAGGCATAGGGCCATAGGTTACTAGATAAGTTCACAAGATGTATTTCCAAAAGTATTGATTTCAAAGTCTATTGTTAGTGCCTTTAAAAAATGAAGTATTTACTTAGAGATAAAACTATTTATTTAAAATCTTACTTGCAGGGTACATACCTTTGGTTCCAATAACCACACTTTAGTATCCTTCCTTTTATAATTTCTATGTTTAATTGTACTACTTCTTAACCTACATTTATTTCCATTTTCAATAATATGTTAAAACTTAAAAGAGCCCATGTTGAAGTGGTGGCTCTCTTTATGGTGATTACTGACACTTTTTGGCATGTCTGTTATGGATTTTTTTAGTAAAATTTGCAATTTCACCTTAATCACCATTAGTTTGCTATCTCTTTTTACCACACATATTAAATTATCACTTTCAATTCCATACGAAGCAACTGATTAGAACATGGAAATGTAGGTGATTAAAGGGATTCTAAGAATGGCCTCTGTCATTTCCTTTACCTTCAAGGAAGCCATGGAAGATGTGAGGTACAAAAGTTACATTATTTTGAAAGGGTGGGAAGTTATGCCTTTGTTTAGAGTCATCCATCACAACCTTGATTTTTATGAGGAACCTTCTAGGTTCAACCCTAGCAGATTCGAGAAAAATTTGAAACCCACCACTTACCTGACCTTCAGAAAGAAAGTCCACTCTTGCCCTGGCAATGAGCTCACTAAGGTGGAAATGCTAGTATTCATTCATCATGTTACCATAACATACAGATGAAAATTTATAAGGAAAATAATAGGAATTTAGTATGGGCTATTCCTAGTTCCCTGAGAGGGGCTACCAGTCAAGATCATGATCAAGAATCTGGCAAGTGAGCATAACTAGTCATGGCAATCATGCAGATGTTACATGACATGGAGAAGGTGGAGAACGTGGTGAACATGGTGGTAGAATGTGGTGGACATTACATCAACTAGGAGTTGTTATAAAAGTCTTGGCAATGGGACTAGGGCAAGGGGGATCTCTAGGCTCTTAACCTCTCTCTTCCCCAACCTGTGATAGTAGTGATAATGGATGTCAATGGGCATGAACAATAGTGAATGATGGAAGTGTGTAGTAGCAAACAACATGTGCATGGTAGGCGACATCAATGGTACTAGGTAGATGGAGATGCATGATGTATAGGTAAGTAGATGTTAGCAGTGCGAATGACAGTGGTCATAGTAGTGGATAGTGGCAGTGTGTATCAATGACTAGAACAACATGTGTGACAATCAATAACAACATCAGTAGTAGCTAGCAACTAGTGGGAAATAGTGATAGTAGCCAGCAGCAATGGCAATAGTCACACCAATAACCATAAGAGATAGCACATCTCTCTCCCTCTCTTTACATCATCTCCCTCTCTTTACATCATCTCCCTCTCTTTCCCATGTGGTTTGAAGAAGAGGAGCCACTCTCATTTTGAATGAGAGAAGGTAGTACGTAGTAATAAAAAGTAATAATAATAAAAAACCAAAGGGAATTTTAAAATTTACATTTAATAGTTAGTTTATTGTTTTCTCATCAACCCTTAAAATTTAAGATAGTTGTTCGATTTAAATTTTCTCAATTTTCTAGGTTGAATTACCTTTTGGAACACTACATTGCCATTTCTAGTTGAGACTATTTCTTAGTTTCCATATCCATATGGAAGGCTCCTTAGGTAATAGTCTCTCTAAATAAATTTTTTTTAGTGTTCATGTCTCCAAAATTTATGCATCAATACCTTTTTGGTGCTAGAAGGAGGGTTGCTTTCGAACCTCTATTTTCCATTTATATTTCTAAAAATATTAGTTTTTCTATTCTTTCCCATTGATTTGAACCATATGTTTCTATTTTTGCTTTCCTCCTTTTGATTCTATTTCTATTCTTAGTTACTAGTTTATAGGTTTTGAAAATTTCTAATTTTTTCTAGTTTCTTAAAATTTCTATTGACTATTCTTGTTAACATTCATCAATTTTCAGTTCCTGTTTTCTTATTCTGAAAATCCAATTTATTTTTCTATTTTAGTTTCTAATTAGGTTTCCTAAAACCTATAGTGGCCTATTTTTGATACTGGTTCTAGTTAATGGTTGCCTATTTTTAGTTTTATCACTTTATTTTAGTTTCATTTTCAGATCTCCAAACCTTCTTTTCCTCGTTCTATTGATTACTTCATTTTAGCAGTCCTTACGTTAGTTCTATCTTTGGTAAGGTGGTGTTCTCATTCATTACATCATTCTGTTCAAATTTACTTTTCTAAAATTTTGCATTTTACTATTTTTCTTTTAAATTTTATATATATTGAAATTTCAATTTTTCTTTTAAAGATAAAAATATATAAAATATAGTATTTAAATTTTTTTATCTTATTTAATTTTACAGGTTTCTAGCATTTATATTTCAAAGTCTTTCATTTTATGAGTCAGATCTTCCATAGATAATCTCAACAAAGAGCTCTTACTCCTACCCCTAATCGGCCAGCTACCTATCATTTTACTTTAAGAAAATAACAAGCTTTGTGAATTCCAAGCTTTATCCCTAGAAGAACTCGAACTAGGATGGTAGCCAATTAGCCCCTAGCACCCTTGGTAAGCAACCCTTTTAACTTCACCAACTATCACGATATTTTAAAAGTACTTCAAAAGATAAATTTGTTCTTCAATCCCACAACCCCTACTAGTGATGCTTGCAAACATATACAATGTTCTGAAATGTTACTAGGTGATGAGTCGTGTTTTCGGCGACTGTGATATCGCGTAGTATGCGATATTGCAGCCCAACCCACGATATCGCATACATGATATCGTGGCCTATCTCCTCATCTATAAATAAGAGGTAGATAGATGAGTTTAGGCATCTAGTTTTTAGTCCCTTAGCCAAACTATTGTAGTTTTTCCTTCTTAGAGTTAGAATTATTTCCCAGTGTATGCCTGCAGTGTGGTGAATGTAATTGTACAACATCCTATATTCAAGTGTGGCGTACTTGGACATGCACATGACCAACAATAAAGATCGAGATTACTTCATCATTGCAGCATTCACTTAGTTTAATTATTTAATTAATTATTATTTACTACTTTCTTAATGAGTACGACTTGATTACGATCATTTAAGTGTGACTACTTGGTAACCTAGTAGCGTACCTAGGATTTGCACTTGGTAATCCCAGTGGTAGTCGTGCACGTAGTTCAAGATGTGTATGGATAAT